>CAJUYI010000588.1:33949-45741 GCA_910591695.1 Galerucella pusilla | reverse complement strand
GTTAGTAACTTTCCGAGCTCTTTTTTGATATTTTTGTCATTTATTTCTCAACTTTGTTGTTGAAGAAAGAAATTCAAAACTTTTGGTCCAAGGTAAGCAAATCCTCTTTAACCCACAGATTTTAACATTAAAGGTATAATATAGATACTCTGCTGTCTCGTAATATATGAATGATTGCCAGTTGAAAGTAATGTACGGTTTGAAAATTGGTATTTACATATCTGAAAGAAAAATAGTTGACAACAATCAAAAACTTCTGATTCTTTATATAATTGATCACTAGAATACATTCTGTTTCTACCGAGAATTATTTTTAAAAACCTTCGTTGAAGAACCTCAAGGGGGTTCAAGTAACTTCTACATACGCCACCCCAACCTATGATTCCGTATCTTAGGTGAGACTCTACCAGACTTTTGTATACTATAATGTTTTGCTTTAAATCAAAAATATCTGAAAACTGTCTAAATCTATAAAGTATCGTTCTAAGTTTTTTCAATAAATAATCAATATGAGCATTCCATTTCAGACTACTATCAATAATTATCCCTAGATATTTAATTTTTCTGGTTGGAATAATTTTTATGTTATTTTGAATAATTGGGTCGAAAGTTGGAAGAGAAATTTCTTGGGAGTCTGTCGTCAAACCATCCCTTAATTTTTTCTAAATGTTTTTCAACCTTAGTTTTTAATTTAAACCAGTTATCATCGCTATAAAATATGACAGTGTCATCAGCAAAACTTATTATTTTATTTTTTTCTTCTAATAAAAACAGATTATTTAGGTATATGATAAACAACAAAGGTCCCAGCACTGTTCCTTGAGGAACTCCACCAATAACTGTTTGCTCTTCACTTTCATAATTGTTTACTCTTACTCTTTGTTTCCGATTTTGTAAATAGCTTTCAAACAAATCATGTGCGGTACCTCGTACGCCCATATTTTCCATTGTTTCTAATAACAAAGAGTGATTTACAGTGTCAAATGCCTTCGTTAGGTCAATAAATACTCCTATGGATGGTTTCCCTTTATCTATTGCTCCATATATATTGTTAGTTAAGTCTAATATAGCATCTTGTGTTGACATTTTTTGTCTAAAGCCGAATTGTTGTTTAGATAGGATGTTATGTTTGTCAATAAATTTAATTAATCTTATTTTTATAAGCATCTCAGTAACTTTTGCCAAACTGGTAATTAATGCTATTGGCCTATAATTATTCATATATCTCTACAAACTTCTAATTTATACCTTTATCAACAAAAACAACCTTCAGAAAAATAGTGACATACATAATCACGATACGAGATCCAAGAGTGACATTTATACGTGATAATTATGAAATTATGAACAAATTTAGTCGTTCTCAATTGAAAAAGTCGCCGACATATGGCGGGGGTGAATTTTTCAATCGGTTACCAGATTATATCAAACAAATAAACTATCTCAAATCTGGAGAGTCATGACTTAATCTGAAGAGACGCAAGCCATCCTCACAAACTATATAACAATATATTCTCACTTTCTCAGAAATGGATTTTTATAAATCACAGGAATGTAGCAAGTACTTTGAGAGTACAAGTTTATGTGGAAATTTACGACATGAAAGTTGGAGTAGAAGAAAGAGAAGACTGATAGTAGTCATTCAATCATATCGGGCCACTATTGCTGGAGCCTCTTCCTCCAGCATTGAGAATAATGAATATGTTTGGGTTAAGGGGATTGGAATAGAAAAAAAGGTGGTTAGATGAGGTTAACAGAGAGAATAGTATCTTAGCCTCCTAGGTTGGATTATCTAAAATTTGTGTGACCATGACAGAAGGGAATTGTTGGATTGTTGGATTTGAATTGTTGGATTGATCAATAAACCTTCAGATGAGAAAATACACTTTTTAAAAACATATAAACTAATATCACTCACTACACATCAACTGTTTTCCAAATTCTGCTGTTCACTGAAAACCCTATCCTAATTACCGTAAATATTTTCAAATATCATGTTAAAGTTACAACTGCTTGATAAAAAAATAAATTCCTCCCTAATCCACCCACTCACATTTGTCTGAAACTTTAGCAAATAAAAAAAACATTCCTTAGATTTATAATTTAAGTCTAGAAGCATGGAAGTAATAAATAATATCAGTAAATCTTTCACTTCCTTCCGGATGTAAAGAAAAGCGCTTGAAACGAAACCGAGAAAAATTTCATTTAGATATACATTTGGATAAAAGAAGGCAAACTTACGTTAGGATCTCGAACTGAAGTACACCACATTCGAGAGTCTGAGAATTATAATGAATCAACTTGTTAGGCTTGATGTGAAGTTGTGGTAAGAAGTTTTTCAAAGTCGGCGAGTATGGTTATTTTAAAAGTTAGGAAAGCAAGAATCCAAAATCTTGCTTTCAATAAAGACCCGTGATAATTTATATCCGATCAAGTGAAGATATCTGAAATAATTTATTCATTCAAAATCATTTTGGAATACAACTTAAGGATTCGGTATAGAATTAGGTGAGTTTATGCATAATAAATTGACTTTTAGTCCGTGAATTGGGAGACAGGAAGATATATCCCCGAGTAACTTCATAAATCAATACATTTACAAGCTAGTCAAGTTGATGTTGAAATTGTAAGTGACAACCGAGTGGACCGGAATTGGGGAAGAGATCGATCATCGATTTATTATAAAGTGGAACTCATTCCAGGTTCCACAAATGAAGTTATTCACCAAAAGGCAGTAATTTAGCCACAGTGGAACGGAAATAAGCACACTGATTTTTGTTGAAGATTGGAATGCACCTCTTTTCAGTAAGAGAATAATAATATACAAAGCTGAAATGGCTCTAGTGGTGTGCAGGAGCCTAGCAGTACAGAAAATTATTGAAACTCCTTACTTATGATTTATAAGGGCACTCAAGTATATATAAATCTACAAGATTAAAATGCATACTGCATATTTGTACGTACAAGTCGTTCCAAGGTTTTTTTTGCCAGAATGGCGTAAATGCAATCAGTTCTCCTCGAAAGATGTGCGAATTCAATGAATTTTCCTATTCATATCATTCTACAAATCAATTCAAACTCACTCTCTACGTAATTCTTCGAAATTATTTATGACCCACCGATCTCCGCGTTATTTACATTGTCTCATACCTGATCGGTCTGGCTATGGAAGATTTTGTTTCCTGTTTTTAATCGTTACTCGGTGTTCACAAAGTGGTTTCTCAAGTTCCAGTTCTGAGACCGATATGGCTTTGAGTGTATGCTGCCGATCTTCCTCCGCGTGCTGAAAGTCATGTCTCTATGTTTTTCGATGACACCAACCTCTTACTAAAACAGGTTCAACTACTTTCAGGTGGTGATTTAGTGGTCTTAACTATGGCTCTCTCTTTAAGATTTATAAACATTGAAAACAACATTATTCGGGACACAGTTATTTAAAGTAAGTCAATTTTCTGGGTGAATACTTCATAGTAACAATACTTCTAACACCATTTGAATCCACTCCAATATTATCATTGTAATCAAAGATTTTATTAAATATGATGGCAGCTTAGGTAAAACGATGTACGTAAACACGTTATGAAGAGAGCGACGTTGTTTTTTTTTCACGACACTCAATCACATTATTTGTTCCATTGGCGTCCAGTTTAAACATTATTGGTTTCATTCAGAGTATCTATAATGGAATGTCTTCAACACTCTCCCGTCTTGAGTACGGTTAATATTTGCTAGTTCAATCTTTCTCAAAATTTAATCCATTCGTGAGTTGAATGATGACTTCGTCAATATTTCAGTCGATTCGGTGCTTCATATCAACCTATTCTAGCTTCATTACCCACTGATGGTGTAGGAATAGTTTGTAAATATCTCATTTCTGCATAAAGTCGTTTCAAACAGACCAGCTTTCTAGCCCCTTCACTTGCAGCAACTATATCAGCTTCTTTTGTTAAGAGTGCTACTAAGACTACCCTGACCAGTTCCTGTATCTTCTGCTGAATCTAGGAAAGAACTCATGGAGTATGATGAGTAGGTCCAATAAGAAGGTGCAAAAACACTGATAGTTCTGTTCAATTAATTGGAAAGAGTGGGAGACGCTTTAAAAATACACTTTTTCTGACAGATTTTTGAATTTTCACTTATATCATCCAAATAAACTTACAACCTCAGAAAGAGAATTCATGAAATATCTGATTCCAGTTTATACCATTAGAATATACAGCTGATTGTGAATATTATAAAGTAAAATATCTGCCCTCCAAATTGAAAAAATTATTATACACCTTGCCGATTCATCAAACCATGAGCACACAAGAACGTAACAACGACGTACTTACCTGAAAACCCACTACAAGAAGAACTGCAATTAACTACATATAAATTTTTACCATGTGTTATTAACGTTGAAATAGCGAATAAACCAATAGACAGCCTAAGTCTGACGTCACAACTGTGGGCGGAGCCTCTTACGGTTCCAAACAAACTCTCTTTCTATGTAAAAGTCCCATAAATAATTTTTTATTTAGTGTTTTCAACGTTATAAAGGCAAAATAAGACATATAGTTTTCATATTGTGTTAGAGGAACGTGCCGTTTAAGTGATTTTGTATAGGTTTTTGCTAAGGTGAGTTGATTCTATTACTAAATTAAGTTAAAAACTTTTTGAGGTTATGTTGGTTATGTTTTGGTGATAGGTTTTTGGATAATTTCTACTATGTTTTAGGATTGAAAATCACTTAAATTTTAATAGTCATTTTAGTTACATACAAAAAACATTTTTAAAGAAATTATAGGTACATTTACTCCAGAGTATCGATTGAAAAAAGGCTGATTTATATGACATTAACCTACATTTTTATAAGATGTTGCATAATATTTTGCCAATGTTTTTTAACAAATATATAACCTGTAACAGTTAAATACATGAATATGGTACTAGAACTAACAAGTACTTACATAATATTAACATTCAAACTAAAACGTTTAATACAAAAACATCAATATTTAAAGGAATTATTGACTATAACAAGCTACCAAATGAAATAAAAGATTCACAAAGAGGATTAATGAACCATTTAGTTAAATGATGAACCTAGAATTATTTTTACTACAAATTAAGATTAACTACAAATTGTTAAAGATTGAAATGTATGTGATTATTGTTTTTTTTAATTGTAATAAATGCGGTATGTATTTGTTTATTTATACATTTATTATATAGGTACCTACATGTAGTTATTTAATTTTATATATTTATTTATTATATGTTTGCATACTTTAAACTTATGTAGATGTACTATATAATAATTACAATTATTGTATGTTAGTTAGGTTTTCCTAACTTGAATAAAGCTTTCTATATATATGTATATCATTATTTAATTTGTGACTTTTACTGAATATATTTTTAGGACTTTTAAGACACTATGGTAATGTGCTTTGTGCCAGATTGCAAGCATTACAGTGCAAAGCAAACCTGCAAATTTTTTCGGTTTCCAACAAACCAGGCTGAGAGAAACAAATGGATTTCTCTTATAAGGTGAAGAAAAAGTAATTAATATCATTTTTAAAGAATGTTTTATTGAAATATTTCATTTAATCACAGGCGAAAAGATAAACAACCCACTCAGTTTGCAAGAGGTTGTGATTGCCATTTTGTGGACAAAGAAAGCTTTAAGACATGTTTTGAAGCCATCTGAAAATAATAGAATATAGAAATTAAGAATACATAATACAGTTTAGATGGTTTCAAACGAAATAAACTAGCCAACATAACCTCAAAAAGTTTTCAACTTAATTTAGTAATTAAATTAACTCACCTTGGCAAAAACCCATACAAAAATACTTGAAAGGCACGTTCCTCTAACACAATATAGAAACTAGATGTCTTATTTTGCCTTTATAACGTTGAAAATACTAAATAAATAATTCCTTATGGGACTTTTACATAAAAAGACAGTTTGTTTGGAACCAGTCCAGGCTCCGCCCACAGTTGTGACGTAAGCACTTAGGCTGTCTATTGAGAAGGTGACTGATGTTTTTGTCGAAATTGAAAGATAGAATTGAAAAAAACATTCAAATATTATATACAAAATTACTTGTTAAGGTTGTGAACAAAATTACACATGACATACTGCAAGACTCCTGAAACACCGTATAACTTCACAAAGAAATGAATGCAAACGGTAAAATACTATTATAGCACTGGGCAAAGGTGGAAAATATGCAAAACGACTTTTTATTGGAGAAGGGAGTAGTAAATGGTGATCTATGTTCCATCGTTGTGTTTGGCATTCGAAAGATTTCATGAAGTCTAAGTCCGTATTTGAGAGGAAAAATTGATAAAATTTTTTGATAAAATTTTCCATTTTCTGATATTTTCAAAATCAAAATAAACATGCAATCTTGAGAGTACACTTGCTCAGTTCATGGAATCTAGATGTTTGAGTCTTGCCAATAAACATTTCTCAGAGTTTTGGGAAAAAAGCAAACAAAACGAAAATGGATTAAGCGAGCAGTTTTAAAGTATTGACCATTTATTCGTAAATGAAGGTTCGCTCGCCACTGGTTCATTGATAATTTAAGAAAAGTAACAAGAGTGGGGGGAATGTGGAGCGTTATCAAATTATTTTATGTAATCAACGGAAGCCGCGTAGATGTTGCGCAGTCTTCAGCATTGCTCTACAATAGTATGTTCACGGCTGCTAGTATGCTGTTAGTGCTCTTATTGGTTCGCAGCTTGGGTAGCTTTGGGCGGTGCATTTGGTGTGTGCCATTAAATTTGGCTAGTGATTCACAAATTTTGGTATAATAGTCATTATCGGGGGTTTTGTCGCAATCATTGTTTGTTTTCTTAACTCCATTGTGGTCTCCTTGTGTCGTATATGAATAAATGAAAGCGAATATCCCATTGTCCACACATATTTATTCGCACACATTAAACTCAAAGTATGTGGAACTATATATTGTGAAGGTGCTATACCAATTGAAATTGTGAGAATCCAAAATTTGAGAATCAATTGAAAAGCAGGAGCATCTTGGCTGACAAAAAAATTATCGAGAAGAAAAGAAAAACAATATACACCCTTTGGAGTTATGATTATACTTCGATAATTAATTTGAGCCTTTTCAAAACTACATGATAAATAATATTCAAGAAACAATGGAGGATTTGGTTTTTATTCTTCGTTCCCGTAATACGATTAGCAGCCCGAATATGTAGTGAGCGTTTGTATGTGACAAAGTTTTAATCTGCCTTTTAGTCCGTTTACCGTTTAGGAGGTAACAAGCTTTTGGAAGTGTTTAAATCACACTCAGCTGCTAGTTTTATGTAACCATTTTTTTTGTCACTCTTAGAGAGTACAGCAATGCTTGGTACATACATCTTGAAATTGAACCGTAACTCTAAACTGGCTTTTGTTCCTCTATCTGTTAAATCGTCCTCCGTATGACCCATCAATAAAATTAGGGAAGTAGGTCAATTAAGAGTTCATCAAGAATTATTGAGTTGAAGTTTGGAAAGAAAAATTGGATTTATTAAGAAAGGCATTACCGTGTTAAACCGGAAATAGCTCTACGTGGACTAAGAACTGAATTCACTAATTGAAAGCTGAACTCAATTCATTGGAAAATGAACCAGTGGCCGCTACTTCTGTGCAAAAATGTATTGGAAGTAAATTAGCTTTGTATTCTTTCAGGTATTGTTTATTCTCTCTTAGCCGTGTGCACTGAAAAAAAAAACAAGGAATGGGTGATATCAAGTTTCAGCTGGGATGTTAATGGAACATAGTTTAAAAATCGTCAAATTCATTCAGAGTAATGAACATTTGTTTTTGTTTCATCATCACAACAGCAATCCACCGATATGTATTCGGTAAGATAATTTTTTACTTTGTAGCTTCCAAAAAATTGAATGCCAATCTGATGTTTAATAATTTTCAATACAAACTTTATTAGTTTTAATCAAATATAATTCATTTTTATTTAAAACTACAGTTGTTAAAAGTACAATTGGTAAATTAATTGAATCGTTAGATGCAATACCTAATCTTCGTGACATTTTTAATCCAGTTGTCAGTTTGACGTTTAATAAATGTTTAATAAAAAGTAAACACCAAACTGAAAACACCACATGTATGGTATTATCGCTGTAATACAGCGGTGATTGGATGAAATTTGACACATGACTTGAAATTAAGTAATTTGATTGGTTACTATATTCAGTAAAAAATTATCTGATAAATTTGGGTATTATAATGCTGGGGGTACATTGATTGAGGTCTTTTGGCATTATTTTTATGATTTTGGATTATCGACCTATAACTTCAAGAGAAACAATCTACAAGCCATGACATTTTTCTCATTCGACAACGATCAACTCATATTTGTAGGTGATTATTTGGATGTGAATAATCCTCGTATGGATGTGAAATATCATTATTCTGCTGAAAAAATTAATTATTCAATTAATTATTTCATCACATTGCGATACTTTGGAAATAGATAATCGAAATGATTTCACAATTGATGATCGCAAAACATACAGGTACGATATTTTTTCCTGTATCTGACTGATTCACGAACTTGTGAGGATTTTTTCAAAAGTGGTCCACCACTCACTTGTGAATTATGTTTTCTAATTTTCGAAGCCATTTAGAGGCCAACTCTGAAGCCGAACATTACACAGTACTGTTCAAGCTCCAGCATGCTCAAGACCTGTCTCAACATCATTTTCACCACTTGATGTGTGCACGATAACAATCTGGAATGTTTTTGATCTTACGGAATATCTGCATATTGCAAATGTCCTCCAATACAAACTAGACCTGGCTTATTTTTATTTGGGAAGTAACCAGTTTTTAATTTTGATATATACTTGTTGATTCTTTATTATTTCACAGGCGTAGCTTATTTTCTTTCTACAATGAATAGTGAGCCCAACCGTTCTGAAGATGGATTTTTACAATTGGAAATAAATCCAAGCACATGGCACATAGGAATGGAAAATTCTATTGAAGGAGTGATGCCAAAATCTATCCTGATTGACCTATTGAAAAGGGTATATGACATTTCCAGAAATATTGATGTCAGGAATAACAGGACTATAAACCTTCAATAATTGAAGGTCAGATTTGAGGAAAAATTATGGTCATTGCCACTATAAATTTGGGAGAATAAGAGATGTCTCTAGAGAGTAAATCGTAAATATTTTTGAAGTCAGGTCATTGCTGGAGGAACCAAATAGCTGTTCCTCATAAGCAAAGACAGCTCAACGGATTCCTGTGGAATGCAGAAATCGGACTTTAGGGTGAAGAGTGGACTGTTGTCCAGGAGAAGTTTAAGCGGTCGGTTACTGAAGTCAGCAGCGTCGTCTGAACGCTAGTTTGCTCGTGGAATCCTACCTGATATAAACCGTATCTGGTAGATGGTGCTTGATGAGGTATATTATTTAGATTTGAGAACTTGCCCTGAACAGCTAGCAAAAGTGGAAGAAGACCACAATACAACAGTAACAACTGGAAGCTCCAGTTTGGATACCATTATTACTGCATTAGAAAAACAGGATAGGAGAAAGTCAGGGGCACCCATACACACAACCTCCTCAACTGTTAAGAGTTTTGGAATCTCCGGGAAAAATCCTGAGCGAAAGATAATAAAACTTCCATTTTTCGTGAACTGGGTTAACTCGAAGGAAGGGACGATCCACTATAGCGGAGGTTTTTTAAGCAGAAACTTGCACCAGAGGAAGAAAGAAGGCAACAGAGCGCAAACAAAAAAGGAGAGGGGGGAAGCGGAGAACCTAACGTAGAAAAACTTAAGCAGAAAGTAGCGACAGCCCAGCTATTGCTAATACAGGGGAGGAAAAGAAGGTGACATATAGACATCCCTTCTTCAGCTGGCAGCTATGCAGCAAAGCTAATAAGTATGGCAGTTCCTTTTAGAGCTTACCCTGATACTTCTCTCAGTGCGGACAACCCTGTTGGGGGACGCAATATTGGAAGAAATGTATGCTTGATGAAAACATGAGCTCTAGTTTAGTGGCACTTATTGAAGACCACGAGTCGTTCTAATAGACTGTGAAACACTACAGACCACAGAAGGGCTCCGGGTGATAGCACTAGCTAAAAAGCTAAAAAGCAGAGAGCTCATCCTAAAAATGCACACGCTTTCAACAGTTAGTAAAATTTGGAAGAAATTACGGGAAAAGTGGTACGGTTGATAATGCACGCAACTCGTCCCTCTGCAAATGCTGATAAAGCATTAGATGTTTTACTCAGTTTTGAAGAAGATGCACACACTTCTGTGCTTGAAATTAGTCGCTATATTGGTGTTAGCAAAACAACGGTTCAAAATGAAAATGGCATCCTTATGAAATCAAACTTGTGCAGAAATTGAACAAAAATGATCCCGATAGAAAAATCCAATTTTGTGGAAAAATTATGAATACATGTTACCGAGACCCTTTCTTGATACAAAATATTATTTTTCCTGATGAGGCCCTTTTTAGGTTAAATGGCGAGGTTAACCGTCAGAATTGAAGATACTGGACAGAAGAAAACCTCCACTGGATGCGTGAGCATCATACACAATACCCGCAAAAGGTAAATGTATGGGCTGGAATTTTTAGAAATCGAATCATCAGACCCTACTTTATCGAAGATAATTTAAACAGGGCAACGTACCTTGAGTTTTCAAAGGAGTATCTCGTACCTACTTCACGTAATTTGTTTCTCAGCAGACGTGATCCTGGAGGTTTTGATGGGAGCTCATGGTATCAACAGAATGGTGCACCTCCACATTATGCTGTAGACGTTAGAAGTTAGAAGTCAAGTATCTAGGTTTGATTCCAAACAGTAAATTCCTATGGAACAAACACGAAACGGAGATTAAAAACAAAGGAGAAATGACTCCAATGGTGTGCAGGAATCTGGCAGGGGGAAACTGGGGCTGTCACCCAAAAATCCTGAGCTGGATATACACTGCCATGGTGAGGGCTATGTAGCCATTGCGTGGAGCTGTAGAACTATTTTAGTTCATAATTAAAAGACTAGTCTATATATACATTACAGGAGCAATGCCCAAAGGCAGCAATGGAAGTGATCTCAATCTTACACCACTACATAATATATGGAAAAATCCAAGTATCTTTCAAGCGAAAATTTACTCCATAAGAATATAGAAGGCAAAGGTTAATCATGATGTCGAATAGTCAAGCGGCCATTGAAGCACTGAGCTCTCTTGCAACGAAATTGTTCACTTTACACTCTTGAGTATAGTCCTGTATGTTTGAAAACGTGGAATAATATCATGATTGTTATCCATTCACAAAGTAGCGAGAGACGGAATAATGGTTGTTCTGAAGCTGAAATTGTAACGTATTTAATTAAGATGGCCGAGTGTATTGATTTGGATAACAAATATTTCACTCTCACTACTTATCATTGAGTAATTCACAAGAACCTTCACTGAACCAATGGATTTTTAAATTATTATATGTTTCAGTTATGTCTCTTTGGAGTTATCATCTACTGACTGAACGTCATTCTGTTTAGTCACCAACTTTTCTTGTGATGAGATTTGAATGAAAAATCTTTTTGCCTTCTAATTTTCCTCTATACAAACCTTCCTGACAAAACGAACACATGAAATATATATTCATCCAATTTGGTGCACTCGATCAAGAGTGCACGCTAGTGAACGCTACCGAAACGTCGAAATAAAAAATAAAAAACATTATTGTGGTTTGATTCCCAAAAGAATAAGAGAAAAAAGAATCAATAATATTTTGAAGTTTAA
>CAJUYI010000588.1:0-18949 GCA_910591695.1 Galerucella pusilla | reverse complement strand
ATGTAACATGCAATCTAGCGCTGTTACCATGAGAATGGAGGAGAGTTCCTATCAATCTTTGATAAAGACAATTCGGACTTCCTTCCGAACAGTTGGAGTGTATCCAGTTACCAGTGATGCTTTGATCAGTTTACAAAGTACTGAAGATAGATGTGTTTTCCCCTGCTCCAGATGCGATGGGATTATACCACCTGGTCCAGGAGCTTTGTATGGCTCAACCGAGTTGATAGCCCATTTCAATTTCCATTAGTTATCTCTTTGTTGGCAGGACTTCAATGTTCCTTCCAGCACGGACTAGGGGAGTTGGAAGTCTGATGGATTGCTTCGTTTCCATCTCTACAGAATCTGGTAGATGTCCCTGCAGTAATATCTGTAGGGTCCCGCTACCAGTTTCCGTGAGTGATCCATTGGGTTCAAAAATATTGTCGAGCCGAGTTTTTGAGGTTGTTTCCCCATCACCACAAACACACAACATGGCTCAACAGTTAACGCGCTTTTGGATTAACTTTGGGGAGCTCCTTGTTTCACCAGGTTAATTTATTCCTAGACAAGCGGTTCACTTCGAAGCAGTTGTTGTGACAAGAGAGTTCGATGGCCTCGCAGACCTGTTTTTCCTCTTTCATGCATTCCCTAGTAAATGTTCGAGGTAATTCCTGTATCCCTCCCAGTTCGTACTTCTTGGATTTCGATACCTCACCACAGGTTTCTCTCTATACAGATGTATCGATGATCCGAAAGTGACAGTTCCTCAGACACGTGTCAGTGAGTTAGCTGAAAGCTGAGGCAATTATGGAATCCGTCCAGGAATAGAAGTCATGCATTTCCAATGCTTCTATTCCATTCCTCACAGAAATGCAGGTTCTGGGATTTCCTGTAGAGGAGTGGGCTCCCTTTAACATTCCCTCCATAAATGTGGGGTTCTTGAATGAGGGCTATGTCGGTTTTGAGTGATGTGAGCAATTACCGCTTTTCCATACTGCAGGTACATTTGAAGTATCGGCAACATTCGCGGTTTCTACTTTTTTCTCGATTCCATGGGATACCTTGAAGGTAAATTGTGATAGACGGAGGTATCGGTTAGGTTGAGTATCGACTTGTTTCCTCACAGGGCTTCAGTTGCTGTATTATACCCTCTATCAATGTCGTTGAATACTGGTTTGCGCAGTCCATAACCACTACACCCAATTGGGCGTAGGTTAGAATATTTCCAGATCTCTCTAGGAGCCATTTGAACCTGTTTGTCCCCAAGGTGATAACCATTTTGATGGGGGAAAGAACCTGCCAACAAGTTACCCCAGGGATTATTCTGGATGTCAGCACATTAGCGGGATATTCCTTTTTCCTTTCACCTTGGTTAATCGGAGTCAACGTTGCAGATGATGCAGGTTAACCAGGTCTGGATATACGTTACACTTTGGTTTCCTAGTCTTAATCTTTGCTCCACTGACTTTTGCTCTCTCGACGTCCCATTTTTATCATTGCGCTTCCAAAAAACAGTGTTTTTCAACCTTCTGATGTGTTTTCATTGGCTCCAGAAGGTGCTCCCTGCCGTATTTTGGAGTCCGATGGAGGAGTTTCACCTGCAACTGACCTAGACATTTATACATTTTTTGAAGGTGAAACGGGTTTATTAATTGTGGTGTCCCACGAGCAGCTAAGGGAGAATGGTCACGTACAACAGAGCTGCGCATGTCGTAGGAAGGATACACATAAAAGGGTTATGCCCGGATCTTCAGGCTAGTCGCTAGGGATCGGGCAATGCTAGAACCTACTTCACAGTCCCACACAGGTCATCAAGTCAACGGTTTAGGCCATTGTGAAGT
Organism: Galerucella pusilla; assembly: GCA_910591695.1. Taxonomy (NCBI): domain Eukaryota; kingdom Metazoa; phylum Arthropoda; class Insecta; order Coleoptera; family Chrysomelidae; genus Galerucella; species Galerucella pusilla. Next base: position 17,126 of record CAJUYI010000588.1, on the reverse strand, counting down.
TGACTTGAGGGCATTATATTTACCTTACTGTGGATTCCAGAACATTCTGAATACGAGGAAATAGAATTGCATATGAACTGGCATAGGGGGACTGAGACACCCTTTTGCAGAACCAGTTTCAATGTAGAATTGGAACAAATAGGTGAAGATGTGAGAAAAGGGAATTTTTAAATTTGTTTGACGAATGTAATTTATTCTTTGGTTTGTTCTGAATGTGGAAGTGATAATGACAATTAAGGTTCAGGAGCTCCATGCTCGATTATTTGAGAATAATACTATAAGTACTTCAAAATAATCAGGTTATACATCGATAACTTGTTGCATAATTACAAAGAGTGTCAGTTTGACAGTTTATTTATTTATGAAGGAAATAATATATACAAAAGCAGAACCTTATACTTATAAAGTATAAACTTCATAGTTATATTTATAAAAGTGAATAGCCTTGACATTCGACTGTTTGAACGCAATAGACGTAATCAAGCGACTGCAATTATTGTAGTTATAGTGATGATACCAAACATACACTCTTAAAATGCTCTAGATGGACAATACTAAAAGACAAGTACAGAAGAGCCACTGGCAGAATATTTAACGCATACAATATAATCAATAATCTACTAGGAACAAGAGAAAGCTGGAAGCATACATTTTAAGTAATCAAGGGAATCAATCAGACAAAAGAAAAAGAGAAAATAATAAACAGATAGGCAGACAGCTTTTCACCCTAGTAAGGTAAAAATGGTTCCGGAGTAAAGAGTGCAAATGGGAGGTCGGTTTAGAAGGGGGAAAACGGATGGCACATAACGAATCAACTATTTTCTGCTTATTTTTTTTTGGATGGTTTTACATAGATATTAAAAAATCCAAGTAATCAATTGTTTTCACTCATCTAGGACCAAAAAAAGTTGAACTTACAAGTTTGCGATATTTTAAATTTTCCTCTGTCTACCACCGTTTCTGTTTCCTCAATAACATTCATTTGCTGAAATCAATAGGTTGAAAGTTAAATAAGCTTTAAAATATATATCCCGAAACCAATTTTCATCATTAAAATGTTAATACATCTGGAATTAAACAGCATAATTGTGCCGCATTACAGACCAATTGAAAGAAACTTTTCAAATCACAACTTTCTCGTTAAATAAACAGGAAGGTATGGAAAGACTTCGCAGGCTTTCAATTCCAAAGAACTTTGGATCGAGAAGTTTGACATTTCCAGTTTCAGCGCTCTTAGGTACGTGTCGATGTGGGAGCGTAAATTGAAGTATTTACACTGTTTCTGAAATGTAATTGAATCGTGAAAATACAAAGTGAGTTTTAAGTATGAAACGTATCAATTTTTCCGGATTCCCAATTTTCCCCTCAATTTTTGAAAATTTTGGCTGGTCTTCTCAATTTTTCTTCTTATTTTGTCTTTAAACCTCTGGTGATTTTAATTCATCTGAAATCAGTGGTGTCTATTTTAATTATAATGTATTGAATAAGAAGAATTCTATATTCCAGGAATCATTCGATTTTAGTTGATTAACACTTTTTAATAATCTTAAGAATTCTCAAGGAAAGACTTCGAGCTTCCTAAAATAATCGTGAAAATTGTACAGTAACTAGAGATTCAAATCCTTATCTGAAGTAAGATCAATAGTCAGATTATCTCTAAACTGAAGCATGAGGGAGGTCATAACTTAAAAAAGCCAATTTTGACAGGTCAGTGCATGGAACACAAGGTGCGGCATTAGGAAAATTTTATTCGGTGAGAAATGGAATTGCTTCTTATCATAAGCCAAAGTTCAGGGTTTTCAAACTATTTCCAAACTAATGCCCCATGTAGGGTATTTCCAAAAGCTCCTCCTATATACCAAAAAGGAATTACTACAGTTTCTAGGTTATCTGAAGCACTCCAGATATCCTCTCTCAGTTGTCTCTGTAGATTTGCCTGCACGGTTAGCATAATGATACGGGTAGAGTCTCTCTGGAATTTTTGTTCTAATATAGTTGTCAATAGCTTTTGAAATCGTCTCCAGCACAAATGATGCTGGTTTAACTTGGTCTGAAGGATTTGGGGTTGGTTGTGTCCCTTTTCCCGTTTCTGGAATGGAGGTAACTATTATCCTTCTACATGCTTCTGGTATATAACCCAGTTTTAAGCTGTCCTGACTAATTCCAATAAAGTGAAATTTGGTTCTGACTGAAGCAATGCTGGTAAAATCCTTAAGGCAAATATCTATGGTGACCCTACTTTCCGCCATGACTGTGTGAAATCTTCCCGCAGGAGTTGTGTTCACATCTTCACCTGAATTGATTAGGTTATTTCTCTTTACTTTTCCAATTTCCTTATAGCAGTTGTTTCTCACCGGGCACAATAGAACTTTCATGTTTTATTGAATTTCACCTTGAAAATCAATTTGTTCGGTCAGGAAAGGGAGTTGTGCTGCACTCGATTGAGTCAGTTCCAGGAGGTAGGACTTTTTATGAAGTTATTAACCGCTTCCTGGAGATCTTATTCCAAATTTCATATATTTTAAATCGTTTTCGAGATATTTGCAGAAACACAAACCACTTTTCTCACTCCTCCTCTTTATTCCGAATATTCTCATAACTACTACGTAGATTTTTGATCTAACACGGGATAAAAACCAATTTGTTTTTTGAATGTGTAATCCTGTCGTGCAAGTGAATGTAATCGTCCTGAGTGAGACGTGGCTTCTCAGTTGTCCAGAACTTGAATGATAGAAGGTGTAACACTACAGTGTTACAATACTGAATACAATATTCATATGAGTTATTTTCCAAATTCAACTATTCAACTAGAAAGCAGACGTATATATCAAACTTGCCATAACACTGATCTAGGATTATCTACTTCGAATTTTTACAGCAAAGTTTTTTGTCAAAAAAGTAAAGTACATCATTAAATTGAGCTTATCTTGTTCTTTCCGAATATGGTGACAGTGAAGTGAAATATACATACAGAGTATGTTTTCAGGTCAATTTTGTTTTATTCTGCTTCATGTCAAGCCTTCATTTTGGGAATGGAAACAATTATTGAGTATTTTCTCATTCATAACTCCATCGATTTGCTATGGTGATGTATTATAGGAATTGGGAAATCAATCATAAGAGAACCACTTTCTAAAACTCTTCTCACTATTTAGGAAATGCTGAACAGTTAGGGAGGATTGGTTTCAGTTCAATCCCAGGTGACAAATTATTCGCTTATCGTGAGCAGCAAATAATTGAATATTAAAAAACAAATTTAAAATTTCTTGAGAATTATCAGAGTTAGATATAGGCAACCCTAATACCAACTGAAAGGTAATAAATTCCCACGTTTAACAGACCCAACAGATACAGGGTGTTCCATTTAAATTAAGTCAGAAATTTATGTATTAAATGGTTAGTGTTATACTATCATATTAAAAACACCCTGTATATGATAGCATACCAGTAAATATTGGGAATGGAATGTTAAAAGCTTCTAGTGAGATGGTGTAGAGCAAATGTAGTTATTCGTTTTTATTTTGAAGTTATTGTATTTTTTCGGAGGGTCTACAAATTATGTAAAATCGATTTATCCTGGAAAGTGAACTAGATAGGTATAGGGAAATGTTGATGAACTTACATTATTTTTAATAGTACAATTCAAAAATGTTTTGAAATACAGGGTGTTCCATTTAAAGGAACCTAACTTTGATACGGCACGCTTTTTTGGAGCACCCTGTATATTCCAAAATATTTTCAAATTATAGTCCTAAGTGATCTACTTAATTCTACGTCTTATTTTTTCTAATTATATTTGCCGTTAAGGCGCCAGAGAATAGTTCGGTCATAGTGCCCCACCCTGTATTTTCAATCTAAGTAATTCTATGGATGACTGGGGTTCAAATTGCGATTTATGTACGATTTATGACGTAGGATGGACTACGACTGCTTGGAGCAGTTGTGTTCGAACGCAAAATAATACTGATGCGAGTTAATTTACAAGATGGATTTCGATGAAGTGAGTAAGGCTGAGACCGAAAGGCAAAAGCGGACTATAGCGGTTGTCAGCCGAGAGGAAAGGATTGGTACCCAGCGGAGAGCGAAGAGGGAGTGGCGCGCGGTCGGCAGCTACCGCTCAGGAACTGCTTGAGCGATCCGTGTATTGCGGATATGAATTAAGTATACGGAAACTGCAGATCGCCGTGCGGCGACCGCATCTTGCAACTGGTCTTGACTGCAGCATGCGATTCGTCTATGGCCAGCCTAAGTAATTCTCTAAATAAGCAAGTAATAAGATTAGTGTATTCTGCAACTTTCCACAATGTACCAGATCACGTTGTACTTTGGTAAGGTAACAGTTCATTAGAGAACAAAATTTTTTCGTTGCAAAAAGCAGCTATTCGTACTAACGATGACACGGATAATAATGCCACGTGTCGGACTCTTTTTACAAAATACAGGATTCATCCGTTCCCTCGTGTGTATATTTCGCAGACAATCTTATTGATCAATAAACACGAGGATGCGTTGGTTTCTCATTCTGATGTTCATAATTACGACACAAGGAACGTGATGAGTTTCGTACCGTTGAAATCTAAGTTACACGTTTCACATAATAATGAATGCGATGCAAGATTTCACAGTAAACCACAGAAATACACTAACAGTAATTTCAAGAAGTATACACGAAGGATATTACATTCGTTTGTGGAAGATTCTCTCCAGACTAATTGTTTTCACAGTGTCGATAAGTTCAATAATTTTGTCCGTTAGTTTTATACATCATTTTTCATCCATTTAGTTCTTCGATTTTTTGAACAGGTGACGTTTTTTTAGTTTTCGTTTCAAATTATTTCCATATAGGTATGTTTAATATGCTTGTAGAGAATCAACGCATATAAACATTGTATTTTGAAGTTTTTATGTAAAATTATGGCTGTACACTTCATGTATTGGAAAAAGTAGAATTCGATAAATGGCGCTCTGAAATGTCAATGTCATCTTATCAACGAGTGAAACAAATCAGCTGCGGTATAAGCCCTTTGATATTTTTTTTTTTTGCTGTTTTATTTATTTTCAGTGTGTGTTTTGTAAAACTTTTGCTTTCGCTTCGATTGTGCTTTAGCATTTTATGTTGTTAAACTAAATTTTGACTCCTAATATTTTTATTTTTGGAGTAATAGGTATGGTTGATATTTGTGGAAAGTACAACAAGCCTTCAATCAACCGTTTAGTTTTAGGTCTGATTTCGTGTTTTTATTTTATTTTTGATATAATTATATCTACAAAAGTTGCAGGGTAGGTAGGTTTGTATTGAGTGAAAAGTACAACAAGCGTTCAATTAACTGTCTAGTTTTAGGTCTGATTTCGTGTTTTCATTTTATTTTTGATACAATTAAGTATATCTACGAAAGTTGCAGGGAAGGTAGGTTTTTATTGAGTAATATTTTTAATCTTTAATACCAACTTATTTTTTCTTTGATCTGCAATGAAAACAAAAAATAGAATAACCTAACCTCTTCCATAATATCCCTGATTATATAAGAATATTACCTCTGAAATGATGACAGTTGAGTTAAATGGAAAAACACAGTTGTAAACTTGTCACTGACACAAAATTAAACAATTAGAGCCGAGTTCATAGACGTCACTCACCCTCAATTTACACTAAATCTGTAATCGAATCGACACTCATGCTCAATTTGGAATCCAGAAACAAGAAATACTCAAATCGACACTACAATTGTAGTGTATAAATGAGTTTATTTTTAGGGTAACTAGTTGGTCCCTACATTATCAACATAACCTCATATTTTTGTGTTTGAAGCAATTAATAACGACCTGTATAAAGGTTGACATAATTGATTGTATTCAAATGGCTGATTTATACGAGTTTATTGAATATGTCGAAGATGATGAAGCTTATTTGCCTATTCTACGGTAAGTAAAATTAATAGTCAAATTCATTCACAGGCATTTTATGAATTGAAATATTGACTAGTACTTAAGTTCTATTATTATTTCAATAAAAATATACATTATTCCCTGAAATTCTTCATCTTGCTTCTCAAGTTTTTTAACCGGGCTACACGTGCTGCCAGCTCAGTATCAATTGCAGACCCCCTTTTTGCCTTTTTCTCAAAAGAGAGCTCCTTGTTGTATCTGAAATTCAGAGAAAAAAATATAAGATATGAGCGACGTCGCTATCAATGACATCTTTTGTTTCGATGTCTACACAATCTAAGATGACATCGGTAGCATCATCATTAGGCGGTGCTCTAATAATTCCACCGCCAGTTGCCATTCTCTGCTGTTTTTCTTTTGATAGCTCCTTTTTCCTTCTGCATTTTATGTTCTCCCATGCTTTTTGAAGTTGTCGTGGAGTTCGCTGTCAAGTCAAATCCAATAATTATTACTTTTGTAAAAGTTAGGTCATGGTAATACTGGATGGGAATGAAATTTGCTATTATTCAATACTACTTACGTTTGTGTGATCCGGTACAGAATTGAATTTTGTAGTGATAATAGCCCACGTTTTCTTTTTTTCGGATGCATTCACTAAATCCGTTTTCTTACACTCTATAATATTTTCATATTGAGCCACTAACTCCGTTAAATATATTTTTTCACTTGGTGTTATATATTTCTTTTGTTTGCTCATATTCATTCAATGAATGATAAAGTTTAATATAATTTTTGAGGTTATCTATATTCGGGGAATGGATACACAAGGGAAATGATTAATATGAATTGTCAAATTTAATTCAAATAAACCAAAAATTACAATGTTGACAGCTCGAAGCAGAAACTATTGCACTACAATCTCTACTCACATGAGTTACTCAACCTACATGATTTTTGAATACCAAAATTGAGGGTGAGTTCCACTCACTCTCAAACGAGTCGCGATTTGAGTGTAAAAGGAGTGTAGTAGTAGTGTCGTTTCTGAATTCGGCCCTTAAAGTACGAATTTACGGTAATTACGTTGACTTGAATATAATTGGGAAAAGTAGAATTCGATAGATGGCGCTCTGAAATGTCAATGTCATCTTAGCAACGAGTAAAACAAATCAGCTGCGGTATAAGCCCTTTGATATTTATTTTTTTTTGCTGTTTTATTTATTTTCAGTGTGTGTTTTGTAAAACTTTTGCTTTTGCTTCGATTGTGCTTTAGTATTTTGTGTTGTTAAACTAAATTTTGACTCCTAATATTTTTATTTTTGGAGTATTAGGTACAGTCGATATTTGTGAAAAGTACAACAAGCGTTCAATCAACTGTTTAGTTTTAGGCCTGATTTCGTGTTTTTATTTCATTTTTGATATAATTATATCTACAAAAGTTGCAGGGAAAGTAGGTTTGTTTTGAGTAATATTTTAAATCTTTGATACCGACTCATTTTCTCTTTGATCTGCAATGAAAACAAAAAATAGAATGCCATGACCTCTTCCATAATATCTTTGATTATATAAGAATATTACCTCAGAATTGATGACAGTTGAGTTAAATAGAAAAACACAGTTGTAAACTTGTCACTGACACAAAATTGTACAAATAATAATACAAAAACAATTCAAAACGAATTATTTTACTCGTTGCAACAGTTACAATTTTTTCCGCCAGAGGTCTCATTGAATTCTACTCCGCCCAATACGAAAACAATGCAAAACGAATTATTTTACTCGTTGCGTTAGTTGCAATTTCCTCCGCCAGAGGTCTCATCGAATCCTACTCCGCCCAATGGACGTCAATAAAGCTACCTATCCAACATTTGACAACTAATATGGGACTGATATCTCTATCCACATAATTCATTAAATATCTATGATTAAAAGATTACGTTCAACGTTCTCCGTCTGTTTTGGTTTGTTTGTAGGTGAATGTGAATTTTTTAAAAATGAGCAAAATATTTTATATTTTTTTTTTAGGTTGGCCTAGGTTGAAAAAGTTGCTAAACCCTCATAGAAAAAGAAAGAACAAAACAAAAAACATTTGAAAAAATTTTTTCAGGTGCCCCACCCACTCAAAATTTTTTTTATTTTCATTTCAATTTTTTTGCAAGGCCTTGGTGGCATGATATTTCAAACAGACAGACAAGGATTTTACTTGAAAAAAAAATTATTTAAGCATATTCTTCAGGTGCCCCACCCATCACGGGCCGTGGCATGGTGACGTAATGTTTTTCTTACAAAATTTTTTTTCTCCCTAGGTTGCCCTATAGGTACTTACAATCCAAGTGACTTTTTTTTCAGGTTGTCAAAAGATAGGGGTAGAAAATTATTAAATTAATATATCCTTCAAATGAGTAAAGTTAGTTTTAAGTTGAGTGATTTAGATACTTTAGACGACAATTTAATTGATAGATTGAATAAATAAGTTCGTAGAGAACGTCAGAAACACAGGGAAAAACTACAAGCAAATGTAGCTGCAACAGTGCAAGGTCTCTATTTCGAGGGACGAAAGGATAATACTGGAACACAAACTAAAAAAGGCGATAAGTATTACGGTAGTACTGTCAAAGAAGAACATATTTCCTTAATACAGGAACCAAATTCTATTTACCTTGGGCATTTGGCTGTTCCGTCTGGATCTGCGACTAGCATTAAAAATGAAATATTAACGTTTTTCAACGATAAAGGAATATCAACTGATTCACTCATTGCAGTCGGATGCGATGGAACGGTCGTCAATACTGGTACAAAAGCAGGTGTAATAACTCTTCTAGAAGCCCAGCTGAGTCGTCCCCTTCAATGGTTTATTTGTATGTTACATCTTAACGAACTGCCTTTACGTCATCTTTTGGTTCAGCTTGACGGTGTAACTCAGGGACCTAAAGCATTTTCTGGTGCTGTTGGTAAATCACTACAAACTTGTCACACGCTTCCTGTCACTAAGTTCGAGAAGATCGAGGCAAATCCATTTCCAGATGTAGATAGGAATATTTTGAGTACAGATCAGCGATATTTGTTCGATATTATGAAAGCTGTGTCCTCAGGAGAATGCTGTCAAGATTTAGCTGCTATTCAACCTGGACCGGTGGTGCATTCTAGATGGCTGACGAGTGCAAACCGAATCCTTCGTCTTTATGTGGCAACTGAAGAGCCTTCCGAAAACTTGGTACATTTGGTTACTTATATTATGAAAGTATATGGCCCAATATGGTTTATTATCAAAGTAAAGCCATTGTGCATCGGAGGTCCTAAACACCTATGGAGGATGATCGTATACTCAAGATATATGCCGGATTGGCTTAGGAAAACAGTTGACGTTGTTATTCAAAGAAATGGATTTTTTGCACACATGGAGAATTTGCTCCTAGCTATGTTGTATGACGATAGAGTTATTATTCGAAGATTAGCTGTCTGTAGAGTGATTTCTGCTAGACATATGAATCAAAATTCTTCTGTCAGAAATTTTCGTGTGCCCAAAATAAATATGGAAGCCAACGATTACATAGATTTAATAAATTGGGCTGAAATAAACGAGCGATTAGATCCTCCAGTTTTAAAAGACATCTTGGATAAAGACTTAGAAAGTTTTGTGTCAGATGAGAACCTCTCAACGAAATTTCCATACTTATCCAGCTTTCCATGCCACACACAAGGAACCGAAAGGTGTGTAAAATTGGTAACCGAGGCTGCTTCGCTTGTTTGCGGACAAGAAAGAAGAGACGGATTCATAAGATCCAGGCTTGAGTCAAGAACCATAATGAAAAATTTTAATACGAAAGCGGAGTTTAGATTTAAATGATTATTTCATGTTTTATTCTATCATTTGATTTTAACATATTCATATTTAGTTGAATATATCAGCTAGAATAATGATTTTTTTGTTTATTTTCATGATAATGTAACAATCTTAGTAAAATAGGAAAATTTGAAAACTCGATTTTTATTTGGGGCACCTGAAAAAATGCTCATACATGCTCAAGTTTTTATCTAGGTGCTTTTTAGACGAGCCTAAAGCTTTTTCTAATAGGGCAGAAAAATTGGAAAAAAAATAAAAATAATCTTTTTTAAATGTAGGTGGGGGCACCTCCAGAAATAAAAAAAAAATTTATTAAAAACACGCCTAAATGGGCTTAGCAACGTTTGCCAATTGGGCCGATAGCAATAAAAAACTTTTATAAATTTACTACATTTTTCGATCCACCTTAATGAGCATACTCGTATATACTACATGCTCATTTTTAAAAAATTCACACTCACCTACAATCAAACCAAAACAGAAGGAGAACGTTGAACGTAATCTTTTAAACACTTCGGGGTTCCAGGAACTCGTTTGGGTACTTCTTTCTTTATTACTTAAGATCCATTTTTCGTATCTTCAGGCCAGTATATATAATCTAACTATGACCTTGAAGGTTTCGGCAATACTTGAAGACGACGACTATTCCTTCTGACTATATTATATTTGTTGGTTCTCTCTGAGTTAGATTTTGGTTCATCCAATTTTTGTTTTATCACTCAAATTTTTTGTATCGATTGATGATGTGCATTTTTTGAATTTCAGCCTCCTTCATATGTTTTTTGGTACCACAACAACAGAATGATCAATTACGACGTGGATCGAGGCATCAACGTAACAACTGACTTGGCGGAAAAAATAAGCATATTAACTATAACAAATGCTGCCACGCGTCATTCGGGGAACTATTCCTGTGTTCCCAGCAACGCGCAGCCAGCTAGTACTTATGTGCATATTCTAAACGGTAAGCTAATTTTCATTCTCTCTATAAGTAGTTACTGTAATCCTGGTCCATTCCCCTGGAGACCATGAATAAGGTGAATAGAAATAAGCTAGGCATAATCCCAGGAATATATCAATATGAATATTGTTGACAAAAACTCTAGTAGGAAACAGAAAGTTTTTTCATTCAAGAGACAAGACGTATATTTGATAAACAATACCTGCTCCAGGTGTTCTTGTCCACTCCTCTAATGCCTTCCATACTGTTTTCCATGAAATACTATTACATGAAGTTCAGAGAAAATAATTTTCAAATTATAGAAAGCTGTTTATCAAATCTTTTTCCACAAGTATAAATGGTACGTTAAGTCATTTAGGAACAGTTTCTTATGGAGTCCGCCGAGGTACAGTTTTCGGTCCATTACTATCCACTTTCTACAGGGTGTTTCGAAAAAAGGTAACACCGTCTCTAGGATAGGTGAAAAACTGAAAAATAATTGGGGTTTGCTCAGTAAAATTTTTTTCTAACGCCATCCGTTTTCAAGATAAAGGGCGTTGAAGAAAATAAAAAATTACACATTTCTTACGATTTTGCCGAAACTACTGGCACCATTGTAATGAAATTTTATACGAATATGTTTTGGAAGCTGATATATCCCATGAATTTGTTTTTATAACTAACTCTCATAGAGGGCGCTAGTTACACGATTCATACAACGTATTATTCAACATAACTTTTTTTAGGGTAGAATTAAAGTGAACATAAACATCGTTTAATTCTACACCAAAAAGGTACTCTTGGTGAAACTCGATATTATGTACCGTTTTCGGAATATTTTGATTTGAAAATTATGAAGTAATAACCGCTCCTCGTATAAGTTAATGATAAATTTATTAATTAAAAAAACTTACAATAAGAAAATTAAAATAAAGACAAAGAACATAATATAAAATTCAATTAGAGTAAATGTTCAAAATGTCCTCCGTTCTCACGAATATACAAGTCTATCCTTTTTTCTAAAGAATCCATTAATCTTCTTAACGGTTGGGGATCATCTATGATGTCATTAAAGTGACGTTTAATTCTGTCTATTAATTCTTGACGAGAATTTACCTCTGTAGCATAGACTTTTTCCTTAATATACGACCAGACTGTGTAGTCCAAAGGATTAAAATCGCATGACCGAGGAGGCCAATGAATCGGAGCTTCTGCACCTCTACCAATCCATCGATTCCGAAAATTGTTACTCAACCAATTACGACACCTTCTATCAAAGTGCGGTGGAGCTCCATCATGCATAAAAAATAATGATGTTCGCTCATTTATCGATAAATCTTCTAATATCTCAAATAAGTGATTATTTAAAAAATCAAGGTACATATCACCACTTAAATTTCCAGGTAGAATATGATAACCTATTAATCTGTTACCTAAAGTTGCTGCCCGAACATTAACTTTAAATGAGTTTTGGTAATGTGATACCCTTTTGGCTTGTGGATTCTCATCACACCAGTAGTGTGCGTTATGGGAGTTAAACATACCTTGTCGCGTAAAGGTGGCCTCGTCCGTAAAAAGAATACATTTTAAAAAATTTGGATTGAGGGCTGTCCTTTCTCGCAATGTTTCACAAAAATCGACTCTAACCGGTAGATCGTCCGGCAAGAGTTCTTGAACTTGTCTGTAATGGTAAGGATGTAGCTGCTGCTCTTTAAGTATCCGCCAAGTAGTTGAAGAAGATGTATTTGTTTGTCTTGCCATATTCCTTACACTTAATGTTGGATTTTGATCAACTAAATTTAAAATAATATTTTCTTTATTAATTGTTCTTGTTGTTCTTGGTCTACCTGAATTTATTTTCTTTGGTCTTACATTCCCAGTTTCTCGACAACGTCGTTCAACTGCTCTAAATGTTTTTTTACTTGGTAAGTTTCTTCTAGGAAACTAATCTGCATAACGCGTAAAAGCTGCACTAGAGTTTCCTAAACACTCGCCTAAAGTTAATAACATGTCGGTGTATTCAACATTTGAGTACATTTTGTTTAACAATATCTAATTTTAAAAATAACAAGGTTTCAAAACTCTATTTATTGTTGACTTATTGTCATAACAATCAATAAATGTCAATTTTACATGGCAAACTTAGAGAAAAGCGAACTTTATCATTAGTTTATACCAGGAGCGATTATTACTTCATAATTTTCAAATCAAAATATTCCGAAAACAGTACATAATATCGAGTTTTACCAAGAGTACCTTTTTGGTGTAAAATTAAACGATGTTTATGTTCACTTAGAGTTTTGACCAATAATTCTACCCTTAAAAAAGTTATGTTGAATAATACGTTGTATGAATCGTGTAACTAGCGCCCTCTATGAGAGTTAGATATAAAAACAAATTCATGGGATATATCAGCTTCCAAAACATATTCGTATGAAATTTCATTGCAATGGTGCCAGTAGTTTCGGCAAAATCGTGAGAAATGTGTAATTTTTCATTTTCTTCAAAAATTTCACAAAGCCAACCCCAATTATTTTTCTGTTTTTTACCTATCCTAGAGACGGTGTTACCTTTTTTTGAAACACCCTGTATATAAAAAGTGTGTATTGTGTGTGTAATATGGTTTTCCTAAGCTCAAGAACCCAATGTTCCTGAATACATATTTTTGCCACTATTCCACTGTCACATCTTTTTTTATTTAACAATATCTCATGATTAACGTAGTTGGTTACCTTTCCTCTTCCTTTTGTTTTTCATTTGTTTTCATTTTCATACAATAGGGACAACAGGGACACTTTGCGCTCAGAGATCGATCACAGCGACTGAAACAAACATAAAGATAGGTACACAATATAAATAGATATACATTCCTGGATAATGTATAATGTACATAATATATATTCTCGTATCCAACAATTTACCCAAGATGAAGCCTGCAGACATCCTAAAATTCCTCCGGGAACTAGGACTAAAGGAACTACTAGTTTCTGACACTCTCCTCAGAAACTGAGTAGAAGTAAGGGGGAACGAAAGATCTTTTAGGTCTCAGTGAATGTCACTCCAAAATACATACATACATACGTATACAGGGTGTCCCACGACGAGTGAAAACTATCTGTATATGGCATAATACTCATAGTAAAATCACGAAAATTTCTACGTTTGGGTTTTCGGACACGATCTTTTCAACTAAAATATTTTCAAAGATGGCCGACTTCCGTTTCTACCTGAAGTCGACTGTAACTTTGTTATTTTGAATGGAATACCCTGTATATTAATACATTTTTGGAATATACGTAATATTTTAGTATACTTTTGTCTAGAAACTTTATTCGAAAAATGCAAACTTTTTGAGTTATTAATTTTTTTGTAGAAAATTTGAACGTTGAAGACCCTTATAAATTATTTTTTTACGAGAGGACCCTTGAAGATATGAAAATGGTTTCTCTTCGGTTGTCTTAAGCAAGGTCAAACGTATTCGAATCTATGTGTGTATAAAAAGCGTTCAAAGTTTAACTTCATAAATATCAAATTTCTTCATTTCTTTAAATAGAACCACCCTGTTTGTTCTATTTTAATGCATTCAGGAGAAGAAATAAGGCAAGTTCATGTATACTTTCCTATACTTAAACCTCACCGTTATCCAGATATTAAATGTTTTCTGTAAATTTTTAGAGATGCAGGTGTGGTCAGAATTTTGATACAAGCACTAAGAAATAAAAAAGTCTTTTCCTTCATCTGTCTCTAAAAAAAAAATCAAATCGGATTGTTTTTATTAATCCCATTCCAACTTTTAGTCGTTTCCGAGATATTCGAGGTTTTAAATTGTTATTATATTTTTTAACAAGTTTAAATTTTTCACGTATACTTTTAGTAGGCTTTGTAATAAATGACACTTATTTAACTGACATTAGTTAATTGTTGATAGTTCCGAAAATCGTTGAAATGGCTCGTTCCCAATTTAATAACGAAGATTATGAAAATTTGCTTTTAATACATGGTGAACGTGAAAAATTTGTTACAAGAACATGTACTTTATTTGCTGCAAGATATCCAGATAGACCACGACCAAACTCGCATATTGTTAAGAGGATCCTCAACAATTTAAAGCTATACGGTTCATTTGACGCAAAAGTAAATCGAATTAAACCAGTTATTGACAATAATAATGCCGAAAGTAATGTTGTTGTTGCTTATTTTACTGCTTATCCAGAAGCATCAATACGCGTTGCCGTAAGAGATCTTGGAGTAAGCAAATCGTCGATTCACCGTATTTTACGAAAACATGAAATGCATCCCTATTCGTACAATTTGTGTCAAAATTTAAAACCAAACGATTTTACTAAACGAATAGACTTTGCTGAGTTTTCACTAACAAAATGCCAGGAAGACGACGATTTTTTAAAAAACATAATTTGGTGCGACGAATCGAAATTCACGAAAAATGGATTATTTAATAGACACAATTCCCATTATTGGAGTCAAGATAATCTTCATTTAACCAAAGAACGTGCTTTTCAAGATCGGTGGCAGTTCAATGTCTTTTGTGCTATTAGAAATAATCAAATAATAGCACTTCATATGTACGATGGGAATTTGAATGGTTAGGAAACACAATCAATTAATTTATTCCTAATTAATTATGTAAAAAACACTGTTTTTGTATTTTTTAATGTTTTTTGTTGTATTGTTTCTTGATATTTTAAGAAATTTGAAACAAAATTACTTAGACCGCTTGCCACCGGACGAATTAAGCAAACTTTTTTTTTATTCATGACGATGCTCCTGCTCACAGTTCAATTGTCATAAATACATTTTTAGAAGAGCAGTTTGAAGACAGGTGGTTAGCAAATAATGGTCCTTTTCGGTGGCCCCCTCGTTCTCCCGACATGACGCCTTTAGATTTTTTCATATGGGGTCACATAAAACAAGAGGTTTACTCACAAGCCTTAACATCTAAAGAAGATTGTGAGCTAAGAGTTCGAAATTCCTTCAATTCTCTCTCTGAGATAATGATTAGCCGTGCGATGAATGAAGGCATACTGAGAAGGGTTGAAAAATGCATTGAAGTTCAAGGTAGCAATTTTGAACATTTACTTTGAAACATAAGACTATTTTTCTTTGACTTTTAATTTTCCATGAAATTTGGTAGCATATCTTATTATTGTTACAAATGGTTTAATTCGATTAACTTTTGCTTAAAATTAACCGAATAGCTTCAAATTGTTAAGTATTCTTTTAACAATGAGCGATTTCGATCGCGGTCAATCTGGATATCTTACTGCAAATAAAGCACATGTTCTTGTAACAACTTTGTCATATTTACCATGTATTAAAAGTAAATTCACATAAAATTTTTCATTTCTTAGTGCTTGTATCAAAATTTAGACCACACCTGCATCTCTAAAAATTTACAGAAAACATTTAATATCTGGATAACGGTAAAGTTTAGGTATAGGAAAGTATACATGAACTTGCCTTATTTTTTTCTCCTGAATGCATTAAAATAGAAAAAACAGGGTGGTTCTATTCAAAAAAATGAAGAAATTTGATATTTATGAAGTTAAACTTTGAACACTTTTTATACACACCCTGTATAAAATGAAAAATTTTTCAACATAGATTCGAATACGTTTGACCTTGCTTAAGGCAACCGAAAAGAAACCATTTTCATATCTTCAAGGGTCCTCTCGTAAAAAATAATTTATATGGCTCTTCAACGTTCAACTTTTCTACAAAAAAATTAATAACTCAAAAAGTGTGCATTTTTCGAAAAAAGTTTTCAGACAAAAGTATACTAAAATATTACGTAGATTTCAAAAATGTATTAATATATAGGGTGTTCCATTTGAAATAACAAAGTTACAGTCGACTTCCGGTAGAAACGGAAGTCGGCCATCTTTGAAAATATTTTAGTTGAAAAGATCGTATTCGAAAACCCAAATTAGAAATTTTCGTGATTTTACTATGAGTATATTGCCATATACAGATAGTTTTCACTCGTCGTGGGACACCCTGTATGTTTGATCCAAATTAAATTGGGCACATCTTTTCATGGCGTGTAAGATGTTGAGTGATAGAGTATATCAGAGACTGTTGCTGGAGATTCCATTTTATGTTTAGATGATGATCTCTGATTGCCAGAGAGTTTGTCATGGGTAATGAGAGTGATAAGATACTTTTCCTATGATAAGGTAAAGAGGTATGAGGTCTAGTATCACCTAAAAGACTGCTGTAGGATATTATTTCTCAGGGCCAGATGATACTGGGATGAAATTGAAATTTAGTCGCTAAGTCGTCTTTCACTCGAACTAACTAAATGTGATTATCAAATTTCGATCTCATAAAATGTCATGGATAGGTTGTTTTCATGAGCAGTTTTTGACATTTGGGTATCTAAAAAAAATACTTCAAGTCAAAAACTTTCAAAAAACACATAAAAGGTGGAAACATATCGAA
>CAJUYI010000587.1:121663-151961 GCA_910591695.1 Galerucella pusilla | reverse complement strand
AAGTTGGTTTTTTCAAAATATTGCTCCTATTACCGCTAAACACCCTGTGTTCGGGGGGTTTTCGAGGATCGGCTGCGGCCTGTCCAAGATTCTCGTTACCGGAGAGAATTGTCTTCGGTATCGGGGGGTAATGGGTTGAGCTACCCATCAGGAGCGTCCCCAGGTTGCGGATAGGGGAAGGCCAAAGACGTCCCGTACGTACGTACGGAAAAGAACTGGTCCGTTGGGAAATAAGGAGGGATGAAGGCTATAAATGCCCAATAATGCCCAATTCCGAATACCCAATCGCTGACAAGCTCGCGACACAAACCGCAAACCGCATGGTAAAGCAACGACCCCCCTGCTAGGGTAAGGCCTGTAGAGGGTATGCCGAGCTATGCGGATCGGGAGGCTTGGCTTAATCGCCCGGCCTACGTGGATGAGGACCACTATAAAAAACCTCCCAAATCCCAAGGTTGAGTAGTCGCCGAAGGGATGGATGGCCGTGGGACAGTCGGTTTCTAGACCACTAACCTCGGGGCAACTGGCGCACCTCGTTGTATATAGCCTTGTACCTGTATAGGGAGCTCTGCAGGTATCGACCTCTTTTCTCCTATACTCGTGGGAACAAGTATGGACCAAGAGAAAAAAAAACAAAAACCACTAAAGAGCCTACAGAGACTCTTAGTAAAAGGGATTTGGAGGGTATGGAAGCAATGGAGACTACAGAGTCTCCGGCGCAGCCTAATACCTCTGATTCCCTAGAAACAATACCACAGGGAGACGCTAAGGCGAATCCTGTGGATCAACAAAAAGCTTCACGTGGGAAAATTTCAGGTGCCCAGAGAAGGAAGCTCAAAAAAATGAGGGAAAAAGGCATTGACACTAAGACAGTGTTACTGCCGACTCCCTCAACATCAAAACAGGGTGAACAACAGCAGGCAAAGGGCGTTAAGCGAACTGTGTCGGCTAGGAGTACCCCTGATATGAAAAAAGATAAGAGGGCCAAGTGTTCTGGGGGAAGCAATACTGCTGGTACCATGAAATACAGCGTGGCCCTCAAAGGGATCAAGGCTGCTGTGGTCCCTAAAAACTTCCCGGAGGAAACTGTCTCGGAAGATCAGGTAGGGACTATCAAAGAGTACCTAACCAAAATGATCGACGTGGTGCAAAAGGCGCCAAGGTTTGAAGCCAGTCGATACATGGACAGCTACTATGGGCTGATATGCGCCAATGAAGAGTCCTTCAACATAACGAGGGACTACTTGGCAAGCCAGACAAACTGGAAGCTCATCAAGAGCGATGAACTTCCAAAACAGCAACGAGTCCTTGCCTTACTTCCAGAGACTAAAAAAGATGATCTGAAAGTGGGGCTAAAAAGACTCGAAAAGCAGAACCCAGGGTTGAGGGTTGATCGGTGGTTGATCCTTGGCTCCAAGTCATCCGATATGGGACTACATGTGAGTCTCCGGATTGACGAGGAGTCAATGAAAGAACTAGTCCGGGCTCAATGGAGACCGTACTACTTATTCCAGCGAGCTAGCTTCAAGATCCTGGAAAATATGACCGAAGAGGAAACACAGAATGTGTCCCTGACAGGGTCAGAATTAACAGAATTCTCAAGAGGGACACTTCTAATAATGTAAGATCTATCCAGTTGCCGAGTGGAGGGTACACAAAGACTGAGGAGGAAGCTTTAGAGCACCTTCTTGGTGTGCACTTTCCGGGCTCGGCAAGGATAGATTCGAGCGATGATAACAGGCCAGTAGTCAAAACGAGGGCTACCAAAGAGGACTGGAAGATAACAAATGAGATTTTCAGACCACATCTTATTAGATGGGCTGTAGACTCATTTGACCCCTACAAAACCCCAGGACCAGATGGCATATTTCCCAAGCTTCTGCAAGAGGGGATTGACATCATCATGGGTCCTTTAGTTTTGTTATTACGCAGTAGCCATGCTTTAGGGTATATACCAACTGCATGGAGAGAGTCAAGGGTGGTGTTTATTCCCAAACCAGGGAAAGAAACACACACCCAGGCCAAATCCTACAGACCAATCAGTCTGACATCATTCATGGTGAAAACCATGGAGAAAGTAATACAGATGCATCTGCAAGAAGGAGTGCTTAAGAGCATCCCTCTACACACACTGCAATGGGCTTATCAGGCAGGGAAATCAGGAGAAGCTGCTCTGCATAATTTGGTCTCGAGACTCGAAAGGAGCCTGAACCAAAAAGAATTTGCCCTAGCAGCATTTTTAGACATCGAAAGTGCTTTTGATAACACTTCGATGTCATCAACAAACAAATCCCTCGAAAGGAGAGGGACAAACAACACCACATGCAGATGGATAAGATCCATGCTTGAATATAGGAGAATATCGGCACATATGCATGATACAACGTACACCGTCAGGACAACTAAAGGGTGTCCTCAAGGTGGAGTACTTTCACCACTACTGTGGAATTCAATTGTGGATGACTTGATCTGCACACTAAATGATCAAGGCATATGGACGCAGGGCTTCGCGGATGACCTTGTGATTGTCACCCAGGGAAAATTCCCAGAGACGGTCGCAAATGTCTTACAAGAAGCACTGCGAATTGTGGAAGACTGGTGCCTTAAAGAGGACCTAACAGTCAATCCAAAAAAAACCAAACTAGTTGCTTTTACGAATAGAAGGGCTCTTCCAGAGGGCAGGGTACAACTGTTCGGAGAAGCACTCGAAATATCCAAAGAGGTGAAATACCTGGGAGTGACCCTCGACTCTAAATTGAATTGGAGGGCACACCTGGAAAGAACTACTACCAGGGCAACCAGACTATTTTGGCAATGCAGAAGAGTTATGGGAAAAACCTGGGGAATAAGACCTGAGGTGGTACACTGGCTTTACACAACAGTGATTAGGCCTACGGTCACCTATGGAACGGTAGTCTGGTGGAGAAGGAGAGAAGTGTCCTCAGTAGAGAACAAATTGGCTACAATCCAAAGACAAGCTCTCCTCGGTATTACCGGGGCAATGAACAGCACGGGCACGTCATCAATGGAAGCCCTTATAGGCCTCCCTCCTCTGGAACTTTTTGTTAGGGCAGAGGCGATGATGGCGATTCTTAGACTGAAATCGGGAGGCATGTGGACCCCGAACAATGTACGTGGGGGACATACCGATATAACTGGGACAATACTAGACGAACCAAACTTTCAGATGGGTCTGGATAGTATGATACCAGAGAATATATTCACTGAGCGAGTGAATATTATCATTCCATCTAGGCAACAGGTGATGCACTCGGGAAATCCCGGGGATATCAGCTGGTTCACTGATGGATCTAAAACCAACCATGGCACTGGGGCTGGTATAAATGGACCTAGGAAGAAAATGTTCTTCAGCCTTGGTAGATACACGTCTGTATTCCAGGCAGAAACAATTGCTGCTATAGCCTGTATTGATGAAAATATCAAGAGGGGTTATACCGGACAAAGAATAAAAATATTCACTGATAGCCAGGCATTGCTGAAGGCTATCAGCAATCCTACCACGAAATCTAGACTGGTTAAAAACTGCAAAGAGTCCCTTAATAAGCTGGCAAGAGACAACACAGTGTCTCTAGTATGGGTGCCGGGACATGAAGGGACTGCTGGTAATGAATTGGCGGACCAGCTAGCTAAACAAGGCTCTAAAGGAGACTTTATAGGTCCGGAACCGTTCTGTGGAATCACAAAGGATTACATAAGAGGGGAAATCCGGAACTGGCTAGACAAAGAACATCAAATTAAATGGAGGTTGACAGAAGGTCATCTTCACACAAAAAGTCTACTGAAAAAGGTAAACATAGAACTCTCAACCAGTTTATTGAAACTGAGCAAGAGACACTTGAAGACAGTAACCGACCTGGTTACTGGACATTGCACTCTAAGGAAACATTTGTACAAAATGGGAATAGTCAGTGAACCTTTCTGTAGGAAGTGCGAACTAAGGGATGAAACACCTATTCATATATTCTGCTCATGTAAGAACTTAGAAGGACTCAGACAGAAGCATTTTGGAAAGGAAACTATACAACCATCAGAACTACTTAAAATCCCCCCAAATAAGCTAGTGGCCTATATAGAGGACACGAAACTTTTGGAGTGGAAGTAGATAATATTGGGAATGGTACAATGACTTAGGTCAAGTGCCCGGGCTGTTGAGCACAACCCAAACGTTTGAATGAATGAATGAATGAATGAACCGCTAAACACTCCTGATTATTTAGTACGCCTTGAGGTGGGTGTTGTTAGGCTTGATTATACGGTATTTAAGTTGTGCCTCAACTGGTTATTAAAAATGTTTTCTTTTGCAAACACTAGATTGCCAAAGATTGTCTTCCTCAGGCTCTTAGAGTTAGAGGACTTTGACAACCCCTGCTATAACTGGGCCCTACAAATGAAACAGATTTTTATAGATCTCGGGTTGAACGACATGTGGAATAACCTCTCTTTTGGTTCACTAAAAAGCCATTACGATGCAATTCTTGAGAATTTTAAACAAAAATTGTATAGTTCCGACTTACAACGCCTTGCTAATAGTAATTACTGTGTAATATATAAACATTTAACAGTCACTTCAGGTCCTGCAGATTATCTAACTAGTAAACTGCCGATTAAATTAGTTCGAATATTTTGTCAGATCCGTTTATGTTCGAAGACTTTTGTTAGAATAACGTATAAGGGAAGTATTTATACCATTAATCAAGAAGAAATTTGTACTCTGTGCAACTCGCGTCAAAATGAAACACTTGAACATATTGTGCTTCAATGCAGGATGTATGATTGTATTAGAGTGCAAATTATTAAAAATCTGCATAATTTTGATGATTTCATTGCCTTATTAAATACTCCTTCCTTGGCGGATTTCAGGCAAATTTCGAATTATTTTATTGGCGTACTCAAAATTCGTTCATTTATTATAAACGAATAGCTTGGGTTTTACACAAATATTGTTTTCGCTCTTTTATTGTTTATTTTCATTGTGATTTTGCCGCATGAACTGTGTATTTATTTATAGACTCTGTTCCGGATTTCTTGCTATATTGATTTGTATCAATTTGAAGCAATAAAGATATTATTATTATTATTATCATTAATAGGATACGGAGATATCGCATCATATTACAAAACTCTGTTTGGCAAAGTACATTTTTTATGAAATTGAACAATTTTATTTTGTTAAATCTACATTGTATTTAAACATAAAGTGACGCGTTTCGCTAACACAGTAGCTTTATCAAACGAATTCGTTAGCGAAACGCGTCACTTTATGTTTAAATACCTACAATGTAGATTTAACAAAATAAAATTGTTTGATTTCATAACTTACCATGGATCTACATCAAGTAAAAGCCTCATCTATTCAATTTCTACATTTTTTTCCTTCAACGTTATCAATATCAAACAGAATGATAATTATTTAGAAATAAAATTGACATTTAATAAAAGCTTTCCTACTGGAAATTGAACACTGGTCCAACACGTGACAGGCTGGAATGCTTACTATTGGACTACCAAAGAATATACCTATCAGCTATTTATAACGTCAAGTGTATTGAATGACGTTTGTCAGGAGTCCCCTTGAATATCCATTCTATTCTGTCTTTAGTATTTGTTGTTAATTTGTGGATTATTTCATTAAAGCTTACCCTTGTAATTGAATATTTTTGATCCAGTGCTTCTAGGAACTTTTTTGACAATTTATTTTGACATTTCTTTGGAAATGGAAAAAGATACGTTGACTAGTAGGTACTAAACGCAGATGCTGTTTGATGGATTTCATAGAGTTCATATATAATAACCAATGTGCGTCATCGATAGTTAATGTCTTTCTAACACACAACGTTGGAAGATATGGGAAAATAGGTTGGTCTGTGATCAGTCCAAATAAAAATATCACAATAATAAACCGTCCGAATGTATTACAAACGTTAACCCCAAACTTTGACTTGGAAAGTTCGATAAGTCGATGTTTAGATTAAGCGCAAGAGCGACCTATCGATCGAGAGGAATTCAACTATTCAAAATAGGATGCAGGCGTACCTTTCGTAGCGGCAATGTGTCTTACGTCTTTTTCCTATGTTCTGATGTCCTCGACAGGTCTTTGTTGTTTACGTTTTACGGAATTATTATTTATGGAAAGTGAATATTAATCTTATTGTTATATTTATTCAAATTATTCACAAATATTATTATGCCTAGATACATAGAAAAACATCAGCAATTTGAAAGTTCTCAAGTATCTTCAGTTAAAAGAAGAAGCTGGGGATTATTAAGTTCATAGCCTTCTCGAATTTGGCCGAATACGATCCTTATGATTTAATTAATCAAATTTAAGGCTACCTATATGTCAAAATAGTAAATAAACATACATACCGAGAACCCGGATATACGTCACAAACAGTGACGCACACCAAGAAGGCTATTGGATATACAATATACCTTCTGGGATATATTATGACATCATATCCGGTCAGTTAACTGTGTTAATTGTGCAGAAAATGGATAATATGGGCTTAGAAAAAAAATGATTCCAGATTTGTGATCAGATGTTGCGAAGTCGGTCAGAAATTATTGGGAATCGATGGGTTTGCCGTTTTGACATTTGTAGTAACAATTGCAGCCACCGAACAAAATTTGACTATCCAAAGTGTAAATGGAATATTTAATCATATAAAGGGAGAAGCTACGGTCCAAAAGTTTGCTGCCGTGTCCGGGGTTGATAGACTTATGTTGTCAAAATCAGACAATATCATCAGAATTTCTAATGTTGGTTTGTCGTTTTCAATCGCATTTGATAGTTTGTTATTCACTGTGTGAGATTTAATCTGTCTTATAACTATTTAAAAAATAGTATGGAACACTGCGTCGCAATGCTTAAGTCTCTATCAAGTGGTTGCAAGGAGTTGGTAGCATTCCTAATATCATATTTTGAGATAGAACGAGATAACGGTGAACCGTTAATTCCTATTACTTATGTGAGAGGTGTAAGTTTTTAATAAATACATTATTACTCAATAGTGTAATAACGATGCAAATCAACATGTGCTCGAAGATAATATCTTTCAGGTAAACTTATGTATTCAAATTCATCAAAATTTTACAATTTCTGCCCCTATTTTGAGTTGAATGTAACCTTATACAATAAACAACTTATCAACATAATTTTGTGCCAACAACTGAAGAAAAATCACAACGTGGCAACGATGTAAAACATCTGTCATGTTTTATTATTGCAAACTTATCGTGAATAGACTTTAGCATGAAACGCACTCGATGGTTGATGTTGTCTTTACAGCCTTGTCCAATGCAGGGTTACCTCCGAGTTAAGAGTTAACGTTGAGGTAAATTATGTTTAATCGTTCATCAAAGGCAGAGAGATACCCTAGGGGTTAGTAGAATGGTAATCCAACCCGCACTTTAAACTGAGAGATAAGTAGGATAACTGTCACAGAACCACCGTTTCATGCCAACGATCGTTGGTTTTATAGTTTTTGTAGGGTGGAGCTATGTGTAGAGCAATAAATCACGTGATTATATTTCCACCCAATCAGAGTTGAACTAAAACCTGGCAACACTCGTCTCAGTGTATTCCACACTGGGTTAGTTAGCTCTTGGGATCAATCGCAATGATAAACGCTTCCAAAATTTAACCCTGGGGTTACCACTAACCCGGAGATAGTAGACCCTTGGATTCAACTCTGCATTGAAAAACCGACTGTTAAAGTTATAAATTCAAAAACCACTGACAGATTGTAGCCAAAACAATACAACATGTACGTTTTGTAACTATTTTCACAGTATAATCACATAAAAGGATTAGTCCTATTTCCCCTGATATAGCATGTTGTAGATTGAATTGAGAAATTGGTGAGAATGGGACTAGTAGACAATTTACAATAATCCATAGCTCTTTTCTTTTTTCTTATTTTGTACTCGATAATCTAATCTGAAGATTAATCCGGTTTATTTGTATAACATTATACATTGGGTACGCACATATTGAGTTTGCTAAATAGTATAATATTTAGTAGATGTGGTTGTCTAGCATTTCAGTGGGATGTATACCTACACAGCAAGTCTACAATTCCATCAAATATATTTGTGTTGCTATAACATTTCTCTACCTTACCAAATTAACTCGGTTTTTATGGAAGTCACTTCCCAGATAATCAATCGTATATTGACATAGAATGTTAACAAATATTTTAAATTGATCTGAAGTTGATTAAGAAAAATACTACTTTTTGCGTTGAATTACAATAAATGTTCATCAACAAATCTACAAATTAGTTGAATTATCACACTGTCTTTTCAGAATTGAAAAAAAAGATTCACGTTTGCTGTAATGTCATTATATCCTCTTACACCGTTTGAAACTTCCAACTTCCCTTAAAAAATACTTACTTTTTTCGTTTGTTGCACAGCTGCAGCATGATCAGAATTTAATGATGAGACATTTGATGCAATGAGTACATGAAAACACTGCGAAATTCTAGTAACCTATCAGGGACAATTGAGTTTTAGTTTTCCTTGTGTGACATAATATGAACAGTGAACGTATGATCACATAGAATGTAACAAACTTCAGAAAGTTTCTACTGCTTGTGTGATCATATACCATTTCAGAACGCCAGACTTTGATAGGCTGACATATTCTGTTGGGTCCCCCGATCAATTGGAGATGAATTTGTGGTGTGTTTTGACATGTGGTGTAAGTCATAGGTGTAAGTCGGATGGTTGTCAGACATACATTGTAAAACAATGCCAATGTAATATAATATATTTTACCCACGACCCCCCCCTGTAATCAGTCAATAACACACAGTCGGTATCAGCGTAATGACGTCTATTACGCACTGTAAAAAAACGCACAGCTGTAAAGTAAATCGAACGGCTTCCCTAGCAACATCTTAGCAACTGTCAATAGACGTCGCCATTTTATCCAAAATTTACTATTTGAAAACATTCGATATGGCCACGTTTAACTATGTAAAGCCCAAATGGCTAAGTATATGTATTGATTATAATTGAAAAATGGACGATTATCAACAATATATTAATAATGATTTAACGTTAGTTGTCTAATGTGCTTCTTTCATTGGTAATAGAGTAATAGAGATGGAGTTTACCAAGCACCTCTAATTATGTAACTGTTATTTCTTATGCTTCTTATGAAAAATACAAGTACAAGTAGATCGTAGGTAAAGTATAGTACGTAACTCGTGCGTAAAATGCCTCTTACAACACACGTTACGTAATATACTATTATTTAAATAATAAAAACTTCACAAATGACAAATAGCGCAGTCAGTAAACTATCTCTAAATTGAATCAAATGATAATTAATGATAATTAGAATGTCAGACAACGAAAAAGGCAATCAACAGAGAAGTTATGCAATTGCAACAAAATACAAGAGCAACTGATTCAGGTGCATAGAAAGATCAATTAAATAGTTACCTCGCTAGGTTGAAACAGCCGGAAATGAAAAAAAAGTTCCTAATCTCTTTCCCACCGCATTGCATACTCTTATCGATAGCATGTTAAATAATTTACCTACGACCCCCCCTGTAATCAGTCAATAACACACAGTCGGTATCAATGTAATGATGTCTATTACGCACTGTAAAAAAAACGCACAGCTGTAAAGTAAATCGTAGGGCTTCCCTAGCAACATCTTAGCAAATGTCAATGGACGTCGCCATTTTATTCCAAATTTACTATTTGAAAACATTCGATATGTCTACGTTTAACTATGAAAAGCCCAAAGGGCTAAAACTATCTATTGATCATAATAAAATTGAAAAATGGACCTTTGATTATCAACAATATATTATATCAATGATGATTAAACGTTAGTTGTTCAATGTGCTTCTTTCATTTGTAATAGAGTAATAGAGATGGAGTTTACCAAGCACCTCTAATTATGTAAGTGTTATTTCTTATGCTTCTTATAAATACAAGTACAAGTAGGTCGTAGGTAAAGTATAGTACGTAACTCGTGTTGTGAAGCATTTCACGCACTCACGGAATTACGCACTCGCATTCGCATTCGTGCGTACAATGCTTCTTACCACACACGTTACGTAATATATTATTAAGGAACTGAGTTGAAGTCTGGCTATCATTCTTGATCTACTTAGTTAGTTTTATTGTTGCAATTTTCTTTCAACGTTAATTGAAGTTTCATTGACATTACATTTAGATTTTCCATGACACCTTTGGGTTTGGTTTCCGGGGAGAGAGAGTATTGTGAAATGAGATTGACTTTTGGCTGTTAATCGGTGGGATTTGGAAATAAAGCCTCTGGGAGTATTTTTTAATATTTTTTCCAGTATAAACGGAAATGAACCTACCTATATATTTCATTTGAATGATAAAAACTTAACAAATAACACATGTTGCAGTAACTGAACTGCCTTAGAATAGAATTAAATAATAAAATGCCAGGCAACCGGAATAGCAATCAACACTCCGCACTAGCGCGGAAATAGTTATATAGTGATACATTATTGCTTGAGAGTAATAATGTCACGTTTTTGCTCGTAATACATACAACATTTTATCTGCAATTACTTAATTTTAACTATAGTTGAAATAATACCTTTCTTGGTGTGCGTCATCGATTGTTAATGTCTTTCTAACACATTACGTGGGAGGAAATGGAAAAAAAGGCAGGTCTGTGATTAATCCTAATCAAAATATCTCAATAATGAACCGTTTAAATGTATTACAAATCTTAACCCTAATCTTTGACTTCCAAAAATTTTATTGGTTGATGTTTAGATTACGCGCAAGCTCAACCTATCAATCGAGAATTTATAATACTATGAAGGCGTTACTTTCGTAGCGGCAATGTGTCTTACGTCTTTTTCTACTGTCACACTGACAGTTCTCGACAGGTCTGTACTAAAGTTGTTTAAGGTCAATGATCATTTATGAAAAGTGAATAATAATCTTATTGATATATTTATTTAAATAATACAAAAATATGCATGGATACACGGAAAAACATCAGAATTTTCAAAGTTTTCAAGTTTATTCAGTTAGAAAAAGAAGCTGGTGATTATTAATTGCATAGTCTTTTCTAATTTGGCTGAATTCGATTTTGATGATTTTATTTATCAAATTTAAGGTTATCTTTATGTCAAAATGGCAAATAAAATAAACGACATGCCGAAAACTCGGATATACGTCACAATCGATGACGCACACCAAGAAGGGTATTATTTCAACCATATCAAAAACAAATATAAAGTAGAATTCATAAAAACTTTTAAAATCTGTCAGTCTAAATATGTTTCAAACTTTTATATCAGTCACTGTCAATACAATTGTGTTTGTAGTATCGGTTGTTATGGGCAACGAGCGTTTTGCCATTTTTTACGCTCGGCTAGCGTAAAGTAACTCAATTGCAAGCGAAATGTGATTGTAGGAAAAGGAAATTTTTGCAAATTTCGACCTTATTAGATAGTTTTTTAACTTCGTAAGCTATAACTATCGTAACAACAGGTTAATAAATATTTACGAAATATATCAAATAAAATTATTTCATTTACAAATGACTTTAAGCCGTTGCTGTCACCGTGATCGTCATCTTCATGCGACCTGCAACCGATGCTATCCTCATCGACGTTATCTACTCAGTTAACATCAAATAACTCCACTGGACCGGCAATTTCAAGTAATTTACAAAACGCAACAAATTGTGTTTTTATTATAAATATTCATAATAATTTGCAGTTTTTAGTTGAAGCTTTGTATATGTATGTTGAAATAAAGTAAGTTTAGAAAAATGGATTGATATATTCCTTGCATATACGGTCGTAGGAAAAATAATGTTCCCCATTCACGACTAAAGTGTCTTTCCCGCCATTGACCGCTTGTCTGAACTACGTTTCGCGTCGTTTGGGTCAACTGCAGTCGCGTGCGGGTATCACTTTCCGCACTTGTTAGGAAAATTACTATTTTCTTATCAACTCATGTCACAAATTGACAAACTTAGATATTTTCAGAATCCAGGGATAGTATTTTAACAAAAACTTGTGCACCATAATTTTGTATAGGTACCCAGGAGATTATAATAATACCTATATAAAATTATGTTTTTTGGGTCTGATTGCTACATGTTAAATTTTGGTTTCTCCTACGACCAAAATAGGGGAAAATAGAGCTATTTGTATAACAAGGGAGCAAAATGCTACTCCTCCTCTCGAGGATGAAGTTTACTTCCCAATGTGTAGCGGAGGGCAGTTGAATATAGGGTGTTCCATAAGAAAAAATATAATTTTGATACGCCACACTTTATTGAAACACCCTGTATATTTCAAAATATTTCCAAATTATAGTTTAAGTTGAAGTGAAATTTGTGGTATGAAAAGATTTTCCAAAAAATTCATATTTTCTCCGATGTTTGTCCGGTCCCGGACTTTTGCCGAACTCTGTATAATAGAAAAGCAATGCAAAACGAATTATTTTACTCATTGCGACAGTTACAACTTTTTCCGCCAGAGGTCTCATTGAATTCCACTCCGAATTAACAACGAAAAGTTGACGTTTCTTGAGGAGAGTTACTTTACGCTCGCCGAGCGTGAAAAATGTTGAATTGCTCAATGCCCATAACAACCGATACTACAAACACAATTGTATTGACAGTGACAGATATAAAAATTTGAAACATATTTGAATTGCCATATTTAAACTGACAGATTCCAAACGTTCCTATGAATTCTACTTTATATTTGTTCTTAATAGTTACAATTAAGTGATTGCAGAAAAAATATTGTATGTATTACGAGCAAAAAACGAGTCTTCATTGCTTTCGAGTAATTACCGCGCTCCTCTTCGCGTCGCGCGGTAACCATTACTCTCAAGCAATAATGTATCACTTTTTGCTTTTAATACATACATAACTATTTCGGATACAAGAGTCTTTTTATTGAAGATTTGTGATAAACAATAACATATAGATGTGAAATAACAAGAAATTAATCTCTAAAACTGAATATTGTTCGTATTATATTGAATTAAGCTTTTCAATGTCTAGAATCAGAATTTAAGCATGAGAACAGAAACTCAAAAAAAAATATTTTTTCCGTTGACCGGTGTTATCTTTCAACATATTTGCTGCTTGGAATTACATATCGAGATAAAATGATTTGAATAAAAATAATATCATTTTAAAATTCGTGCTCAACCAAAAATGACTGATGACATGAGTTCATAATATATGGAGTCAGTCAGTCAGACGACGGCGTAAATGGTTCTCGTGGTGCGTTTGTGAACGCTGTGGTGTAAGTATAACTCTTACACTCAAGGTGTTGTGTTGTGAACGCAATACTGCTGTAATTTCTTTTTCCTTCAAATGCGTATATGTTCAAGGTAAACATAACACACGTTTTGTAAAATTTTTGGATCTGGTCGTATAAAGGGTTTCGTTTGTGTTGATGGTGATTATAAATGAATAAAAATATCCTTTGGCAAGTGATATTTGAGCAATGGAATAGTATGTAATGTGAACTATTGTAAATTTTTATGTCAAATTTAGCTAGTAGTGGAAAAAATTGTATGGACATCTTATTCCGCTTGTGGCA
The DNA here is from genome assembly GCA_910591695.1 of Galerucella pusilla. Lineage (NCBI taxonomy): Eukaryota > Metazoa > Arthropoda > Insecta > Coleoptera > Chrysomelidae > Galerucella > Galerucella pusilla. The sequence continues at coordinate 138,354 of CAJUYI010000587.1, read as the reverse complement.
AAGCTTCTCGCGAAATAATTTCACTGCTCGGTCCATAATGATAGTTTTGACCACCTTGGTGTATAATATGCGAATATCCTAGCTACTATTGTATATATTTTTCCTTTTATTAATATTGATATTTCATCACCGCCATCCTTTTGATGATGCGAACTTATGTTCGTGAAACCGGTCAAAGACTGAAATAAATATATTATGTTATTGTGGAATTTTTAATTATATTTGTTCCAAATCACTCAATTTCACTTAAAAATAGTTTTATCGTGCGTAGGCTATTTGAACGGAATTAATTTTGGAAATTGAACGAAGGATACGTTCTTACGGAATTCTCTCTCAGTGGTTTCATTTACGGAGTTAGTTTTGCTGTAATGTATCGCACACTGGAATTATATAACGTCGGTTGCAGTGTACCGTGTGGAATCTTTACTATCTATTATTGGCAAAAAGTATTCGTGGTCGTATCACGAGCTACCAGTCAAAGGAACTGGTTATTTTATCTAGTGTAACAAATTGAAGCAGTTTGGTGCAGAACTCGATCTAAAAGCGTCATTTATAGGGATACGTTAATTCTATAGCTTTCCAAAAGGGATAGGTGGAATTGTTTTCAGTTAAACTAGCGAACTGCTGTGTCTGAGTAGTAGACAAAATATATTCATTAGATAAAGTTGGGTTAGATTTTCGTCGCTGCATATTCATGATCAATCATTCAACACACTTGTTAAATTACTAGATAGTCCTTTTGTGGGCCAGAACCCTTTTGTAGTATCAGTTTCAATGTGATATTGAGAACATAGGCAAAGTCCAAAAAGGGAAAAGATCTAATACTGTAATGATCTTGTGACCATCAAATATATTCTGGGTGACTACAGATAGTTGAAATTGAATAAATGCCTGAGTTGAAGTGAAACTGCACAGAAAGTTTCAGCAGGGATCCTGACAAGAAAGCCTGAATAGCTGGTGAAGCTGGTAAAGCACTGTGAAGAAATGGGACTAGCTTCTAACATGTGATGTCCATGCATACACAACACCGATTGGGGCAGTGGCAACATCAACCAAAGAGGTGAGCAACTTTCAGAATATATCCTCAATAAAAACCTCTCCCCGATCATAGTATCATCACATCCAAGCTAGAACTAGGCATACCTGGGGTGAGCACTATGAGAAGACTTAGAAAAACAGACTGGGACTACTATAATACCTGTCTGAAAAGAAATCTAGCACATATTCAGAGGAAAGGAAGGTTTAGGCACCATCATGACCTGGAAAATGATCCTGAGGATCTGAACGGGGCAATAATTGATGCATTTGAACCGAGCTGCCCTCTTCAACAACAACGAAGCAGCAAATATGCATCCTGGTGGAATAAACATCTGTCAGCACTAAAATCTCAAACCCGGGACCTTTTCAATAAAGCAATACTCATCGGAGACTGGCAAAGATACACCGAGGTGGAAAGCACCCACTACAAGGAAATTAAAAATGCTGAAAGGAATTTCTGGGGAGATATAAACACAACACCTGCTGCGGCAAGACTTTACAAAGTCATGGCGATAGGTAGGGTCAACAGAGATATGGCTTCGTGGCAGCCAGACGGTAAATATACCGGAAATGAGGGGGAAAGAGTTGGACTCTTACTATAAACTCATTTTCCTGAAAGTATTCCAAATTGGGAAGATAATCGTTTTGAAGTTCATGAAGGACATTCGAGAGAAAGTACTACAATGGCCAAACACATTTGTAGTAACGAAATTTGGAATGGGCCATGAAACCTTTTTACCTTGGGCACCAGACACCGGTAGCAGATGGAATTTTCCAAGACGAAATTCTACCACATTTGGTAGCAGCTTAGAGCTGGGTTATATAACAGAAGCATGGAAAAGGGCAATAGTAACCCCCATTTCGAAAGTTGGAAAAAAGTACACAACAAACCAACCTTAACAACCAAATATCAAAAACAATTGATACTACTTGATTATGACAAGTGAATACACAGCCGGCTAAATGAAAGAATAAATAGCCCGGCCTATTCCTACGCAATAATAATGCTGATTGATTGATATTTTCAAATAAATGTTAATATCTCAAAAACGCTCAAGATTATGTTTAGGGAAGTGAACATAAATTGCCCTTATCTCCGACCTTAAAATTGAGTGAAAGAATAAAAATATTGAGATAAACAATTTCTGAACTTGAACTTTTCATCATTTTTTCAACACCCCTGTATACAAAAAAGAGGTCTTCGACATGTTCCCAATTACCCAATCATCCTTCTGATCAACCCGAAAGGACATTTTTTATTTGTTTTCGGGTATGTTCACCCTGAATTTTCAATATGAAGTTCTCCACCAGTCAATTTTTCATTCAACTCGATAAGTATTCATTTTAGATTTAGGGTATTCTACACAAATTGACAATAAAATTCAACACCCCGTCTATCAGAAGCCAATTAAACATATGTTTATATATGTATTTTGGGTGACATTCACTGAGACCTGAGAGATCTATTGCGCCCCCTACTCAATTTTTGAGGAGAGTCTCAGAGAGCGGCAATAGCCCGCTAGGATCCCTGCTAAAACACTTAGCGCAGTCTTACTTTGATCCATGCATTCATTTGATCTTAACAAATTGTAGGCACCCAGGAGTATTTTTGATTGCCTAAGCCCTACTAGATATTTCCAATGATTGGATCTTTAGTTTTCCGGCCTTGCCCATTTCTTCCAATTTAATGATATCGCAAAAGGGTTCTGACTCCTCAAAGGGTGTTTCAGTCCCCTTTTGCTAGTTTATTTGTTATTGAATTTCCTTCCATTCCAGTATATCCTGGAATCCACAGTAAGGTGACTTTATTGTCTGGTGTGCCTAGGCATCTCCATTTTCATTTCATAATGGCTGCTTAACTATCTGACATTATGATAATCCTTTGCCATCAGAAGCCCTTGTCAATCTTGAACTGGACATACTTTTTTATGGCGTGGATTTCTCTCTGAAAGATACCTGCGGTTTCGCCACAAGCTTTCAGAGTCTTCAGTTTCGGCCCGTTTCCTCCTATCCCAGTTCTTTCTATTACTTTGAGGAGTAATACTTCTTTATTATACTATGGCATGTACCCGGTTTCCTTATTTTCAAGAAGCAGGAGGAAATTTTTTTGCAATTATTTCCTCTCTACTCAATATTATTTATTCTGCTCAATCCACCACGTTGGGCATCACTGCCATGGCTGCCATTAAGTATGTTCTCATTGCTCCTATAATTCATATACAGGCTAGTCTTTGAATTTGAGGAAAGTTTTCTCTTGTCGTCACTATGCTAGCTCTACTACCCCACACTCCATAAATTAATTTCACTATGACAGTGTACATCCTGCTCAGGATCTCATATAATCCTATTTCCATGTTCGCTTCACGGAACTTCACTGTCTACTCTGAAGTATATCAAACCAAAGAAAATACAAGTAATCAACATCGCGAAGAACCAATGCAGAATGCCGTCATATTGATCCAGAGAATATATGCTGCATTACTGACAATAAATGAATGGGGGACATTTTAAACAACTTTAACATCAACAAACTGCTCAGCTATGAGTTAGTATTGGATTATGCTCTCAACCCATTGGAGCTTGTTTTATCAACAATTGAATGGAATGGAAACAGAAGATTACCAGCAATAGAAAATTTAGTCTAACAACAAAATTAATTGAATATAATATGTGAATATTAAAACCATTCCACTTATAACTCATGATCAGTGAATTTTTGAACCATTTTGGAATCTACATTCCTGAGATCAGTTTTTTCAATGTCTTGTTCTGATCGGCATCGATGATGAGTAATCTGTTTTTTTTGAAAAATCTTGGGACGAAAGAAGGAACGATTAACACCAAAAGGATGTGTCATTTGCCGTTCAATATTCCAATCATCACAAAATCACTGTTTTCACAAGTATTCGGATAATACCTACCTATTGCAGGTGTATGTAGTCAATTATATTTCAACAAGTTAAATTGAACGTTCATTTGGAAAAATTAAATGTTAATATTTTTTTCACTAGCGTGCGGAAAAGTCCGCTTATGCGTCGTTCGGCCATCTGCAATAGCGTGCGGAAAAGTATCACTTTCCGCACTAGTTAGGTAAACTACTATAATAACAAGTTTATTTGGAATTGAAATAATTATTCAGTCAATATGCAACGTTTATCAACTTCTAGCCTTACTATTGATATCAGCTGTTGCTTTCCTTCATTTAAAGTCCAATAATCGATTCAAAGTATAAAGGAGTCCTGGAAAGCGTATTTCCACATTATCAAACGACAGAAGCTTTGGAATATATTATTCATCTTGGTCCACGTATCTCCACAGATGTTATTTCAAATTTCTGTATTTTAATTTTTTTCAGGTTTCCGGCAGAATGCTCCGTTGCATTACATTTAATAACGATGCCGTCTTAATTAAAAATTAATGAACAATTAGCGTCTTAATTATACTTTGACTTATGAAGCTTCACAAGCTCTTAAAAATTTACGGTTGAACTAAATTAAAAATCGCCGTTTTCAGCAGGATTGCTTGAAAATAATTGGAAGATTTACTAATCGTGTGCGTTGTGCGAATTGCCAATAAATTTGAGTCTGTCAGTTGGGACGAGATATTTTCGAAGACGGAGTCTTTTGTTATTGAAAAATGGATTTGGAGTAAAATATGAAGTTTTTCCAAAGAAAATATAAATACTGCATTATTTGTGTGAGTTTCCATCAATTGAAGATTAATTCACAATTTTTCACTGACGCTTTGAAATGATATTAAATTCCATGTGATCCGCATTCCCCTTCCCAATTTCTCTGAGTATTTACAACTTTATAGAATAGAAACTATAATTTGATATTATTTCAATATACCTAATCTCACAATTACCGTTTCTGTTCATTCCAGTCAAGCATGTAACTAGTTATTTTGTTTGGCACAGTCAAGTTCATCTCCAGTGTTTCTGCGTAGTACCTATATTTTATTTCACCCATAGGGTTTTTATAACTTAGGTGAATATTTCATAGCTGAGTACACATGACTAGAAAGTCAAGAAAACATATTTGTATTCTGTGTAAATATTATTTACGCGATTTAATAAATTAATATTTACACAGAATACAAATATGTTTTCTTGACTTTTTATAACTTGTCGAAGGTGATGTTAAAATACTATTATAACACCTTGAAAATGTTTTTGAAAACTAAAAAAGACTGTTCACTAAGGAGCAACAAAATACTTCCCTGACTATATGCCACGAAGAACACTGAATTTCACTTTCAAGTTGAACAGGATTGATATATTTGCAAGATAAAACCAACCGTCTCAGTTTGCAATTCGAAAGGTATATACCATCCGTCAAGAAGCTCTGAGAGCATAATTTAGGGCTGCATTAATCATTAAAATCGTTTTACTTTGAAGTGTAATTTGATGTCCTTCGTGGAATATAGCCAGGGAAGTGGTTGTTACTTCTCAGTGGACGGTCTTTGTATTTGATTTTCATAGACTCTGTGGAGCGTTATAATAGTATGATACTATTACCTTTGACACCTATAATACGCTTTACAAAAATGAAAATTCATTTGTACGAAACTGTGAATGAAGTAAATAAGTTTTTTCTACGACCGTGCGTTTTAACCCACTTTCCCGCACGCATTTTAGCTTTGAAAGTGTCACTTCCCGCACTAGTGCGGAAAAGTTATGCAAACTTTGACCTTATTAGATAGTTTTTCACCTCGGTTATAACTATTGTTACAACAGGTGAATAAAATAAATAGTCCATCAAATAAAATATACATCTTATCTAGCTTTTTGTTGCATTTTGAATTAATTAAAGATATAATATAATGAAGATATTTTAATATAACCCTGTACATACTTTAGTAGTGTCATAAAACAACTATCAACGGGTTTGATATGAGAAGAATATATCAAATAAAATTCTTTCATCTAAAAATGATTTAAAACCGTTGCCGTCTTCGTGATCGTCATCTTTATGTGCCTGCAACCGATGCCATCCTCATCAACGTCATCTACTTACCAGTTAACACCAAATAACTCCACTGAACCGGCAATTTTGAGTAATTTACGGAATGCAACAAATTGTGTTTCTAATATTAATATTTATAATAATAATAATAGTTTTTGGTTTAAGTTTTGTATATGTATGTTGAAATAAAAAAAACTTTAAAAAATGGGATGGTATACTTTTTTGCATATGCGGCCGTAGAAAAAATAATGTTCCTAACTCATGCGTAAAGTGTCTTTCCCGCCCTTGACCGCTTGCCCGAACTCCGCATCGAGTCGTTCGGGTCAACTGCAGTCGCGTGCGGGAAAGTATCACTTTCCGCTCTTGTTAGGAAAATAACTATTTCTACGACAACCTTGATAAATTTTCATTTTATGACTGTAACTTGAATCATGAACATGCACATTTTGTACAGAATTTCATTTTTGCATCGGCTGCTAGGCAAGTTGCTAAGCAACAAATGCGAAATGGAATATCTCGTGTCAGGTTTAGGTTCACTCTTAAATCACGACGACTACGGCTTGTCAAATTATGACGACAAATTGATGGAATGTCAGCAGATCGCTTCTGTCAAATTTTTAGTAGGTAACGAGTAATTTCATAGTTGTTTTCTATAAAATGGCCATTTTGCACTCGTATGCATTGCAGCACTTAGGGAAGAGGAGGGGAATGGTACGCATCTAAGCAATATTTGCTCTTAATCACATAAATTAATTGCTAAAAGCTGCATCTTTACCTCAGTTGTTCAATTACATGTTCTCTTCAACATAGTCATCGTAAATTTTCTCTGAAATAATAAGGACTTGTGTAAAATATACAAAACCAAATTTAATGCTTTGCGTATCATTGCCCTCCATGGTGGATAATTGTACGCACCTTGTCGGGTAATGATACGCAAAACAAAATTGTTTGAAAAAATGTTATTTACTTATTTATTTTAAAACTTAAAAAATTAAATTATAATTTGAGAGTAAGGTCCCTTTTCGCAAAATGTTTTTTATAACAAAAGTCACATTTATAATCAGTGGCAGTGTCCCTTCCGCTGCATTCCGCATGTGCCCATCGTCCACAACTAACACACCTATACCAAATTTCCCCATCTTTTACGAAATCTTCGCAAATCAAGCATATCTCTTTTTCGATTGAAATTACATCCATGTTGACTATGTCATCCAGTTCATCATCATCGACAAGATCTTTTTCGTCAACGTTGTCGTCCTCTGAAGTATCAGAATCTAATTCCATATTTCTTGAGTTTGTTTGTTTTTTACGTAATGAGATTTTTACTTTAACACTTTTATTTTTGCTTTCTCGAGCAGCACTAACTTTACTCTTTTTTCGTTGCTTCTCTTCGAGAATTAATTTCATTGGTGTTGCCGTTAATATCTCCGACTTCCCCTTGGTACTTTTTTTAGTTTTTCCTTTCCCAGAATATGACGGTAATGGCGACAGTTCTTTAATGCTAGTCTTTTCTTTCGCTAAAGCACCTGTCTTTGATTTGTTTTCAACACATGTTTGAGCTTTAGCTCGAATATATGACGTTGACGGACCCGGTTCAAGTTCATTAGTAGAGTCCAAATCATCAGTTACAGTCGGCAGATATTGGCTAGCAGCTGCAAAATCCTCTTTTGTACATTTATCAGGATTATACGGATAGATTCCTGATGAATTAAAACCTGATATAGCCTTCTCCACGGTCGCAATTTCAACGTAGGCATTATTAAATATTTCTGCTAAATCTTGAAAAGATATTTTTTCTTGCTTGCGAGTTTTTAAGAAAATATCGCACTCCCTATTGAAAGCGCATTTGAAAGGTCCAAAAAATGAAGTGTCAAGAGGCTGCAAGCGGTGAGAGGTGTGTGGCGGTATTGACAACATCACGATTCCGTTATCTCTACAATACTGATAAATTATAAGCGATATATGGCTATAATGGTTATCAAGCACCAGCAAAACAGGATTTGCTGGACTTGAATTGACATAAAGTTTAAAATGCTGTAACCACCGATGGAAACATTTTTCATCGCTCCAGCCATTATCAGTAACTGCATAAATACCCTCCACTGGTCCATTTTTCGTTAAAGTGGGAGACATTCGTTTTCGAGGAAATATAAGTAGTGGTGGAATAAAGCTTCCAGAAGCACTCATTGCGCATATGGCTGTTACGTTTTCTCCACGTTCCCAAGATATTTTAGATCCAAACTGTTTAACACCTTTTGGTCCTAGTTGCTTAGTAGGCTTCTGAACCGTCGAGATCCCTGTCACAAATTTGTATTTTTGTAACAGATTTGCCAGGTTTGAAAAAAAAATTTTGACAGATTCTTCATTAAAAGCAGTTATTCTGTTCACACTTGTTCCTTCAGGTTTTCTTAAACTAATTTGAGGATTTCTCCTAAGAAATAATTTTAACCAATCTTTGCCTGCTTCCTGACGATTTTTATTAAAATCATGACGTATGCCCTTGGTTTCTGCATATTGAAAAGCAATTTTTCGTAACTCCATCGGTGTTAATCCGGTGTTAAGCCAAAAAGTAAAAATGACGCGATTTCAACAAATACAAGCATGGAACTGAAATGTACCACACAACTTTTGTTGAAATACGTACGAGCCACGAGTCTATCCGTTCAGCGGCGATATTCAACGATTGCCTGACCTTATAGGTGCATGCGTATAATTACCCGCTGCGTATGATTCCCCTCCTCTCCCCTACCTTCGGCTCGTGCTGCAAATTTCATACTCGTGCAAAATTGGCATTATTTTGTGCTCATTGCATAATATACTATTATATTATAGCTTGTTAGTCACTTTTCGATCCTTTCTGCTAAGCATTGATTCCCTTCTATTCCGTTATACTTTATTTTATTATAAATCCGAGGTCCACAAATATGAACTTCACCATAATATACAATTTATCCATTTCCACTGTAGAAATTTTCCTGGATGTATATACTATTCCAATTATTAAAACCGAAAGCCGTCCGGTATATGTAAAATTTTTTGTAGTGAGAATCAATTTTGCGTACAATTCCCTTATCTGCGTCAAGGCCGAAATTATAGGTAGCAATATGAATATAAATTGGAGAATAAATGGTAGGAGATGCTCTCGACTCTCTGCCCTCTTCTCTTCTGGCTCCAAGTGATTATTAATTGTGTTGAATTTGAGTTGATCAACATATTATTATGTGAACTTCGGTGCAGGAGCATCATTAAAAAAGATGAATATATTTTCAAATAAACTGTTGATGCGAAAACTTCCTGAACCACCGCTAAAAAATGATTTGTTCGATATATTTTCTTTATTTTTGTTAGGTGACTTTTTTTTTGTTTGGTTTTTTTAAATTATAACAATGAAGATCTGCTTCAAAATCTTCCATTACAGCGTAGAATATATTAATTGATTGATATCCAGTATTTGCCGGTTTTAAGATTTTGTTTTCCCTTTGCAACGACGCAAAACCGACCAGTTCAGGGAATTTTGAATATAATCTTTCACTTAGCTGTTAATTAATTGATGCTCCACTCCACGAGCGCACTGTATAATTAATAATTGTCTAGATTGTGCTGTATTGATTTTATTCCGTTTCTTTTCGATTTTTAATCTGTGTGTCCATAATTGGGTACCTACTTTTTAAGCTTGTAAGATTTATTTTGGAATAGTTGTCTGTAGTAGCTTCACTGTTTCATTTTAATCCAAAGGGCTTCTACAACCTGTAAGCGGCTCAGCCACAACTCGTTTACCAATATTTTTTTATTATTGTCGGAATAGTAGTCTCCCATGTTTTCATTTAATTCAAAGGGTTTCTTGAACATGGGAGTGGCTTAACCACAACTTGTTTATAGGCAGATTTAAAACGTTCTTCTACCTCTCATTCACCGAAATATTTTTTCCGCTATCGGAATAGTAGGAGTACTAATATTGGTTCATTGTAGTTCTCCACTTCCATTTCAATCTGGAGGGTTACACGAACTTGGAAGAGGCCTATCCACAACTTGTTAGATTTGATCCATATTTGATAACCTCACCGTTACGTCCTTTGAAGTACCAAGTAAATGTTTCCTATTGCCTGTTATTTTTTCCGTTAGTGTAGGATCAAAGCCTAAAAGTGTATTTGTGCTTAATAAGGTATTTGAAGTTAATTCAACAAGACTCCTGGAATTTTCTGTAACCTCCATCTGAGGCTATCTGGAACTCTTAACGCTGAGTGCTGAGTGGCGGTGTAGCACATCAAGTTAAAAATTTAGCGCCACGTTTAAAAGGAAAAAGCGTTACAAGTATAAATAAACTACTAAAAAGTGGGAGAATTTCACAAATGCTTTGCCACTTATTATAGTTGCCATGTCGCTTATTATCCAACTGAAGCTTGCACAGGCTTGAGTTCTGAACTTGGTGCTGTGGTCTTGCATGTAAAATTCCCGTGTACCTTTCAAAAGTGAGTTAACTGAGAGATACGACCTGTAAAAAACAGTTACTTTCAATTAAATTTGAAGCTTGATGGTAAACCATAATATAATATGGGTGCAGTCAAAAGATTAGAAATAACGAACACATCTTGAAACATGTCGATCATGTGGTATAATCCTTTAAAATTTAAAATAGTAGTACATGATATACCCAACGCGAGAGACATTGCTCTCATGTTAAAGTTGGGATTAAATTCCACGTATGTTAAAACATTTACAATATTTTCTTACAATGTTCTAGCCGAGTATCTCAGAAACTTCGATCGAAAACTGCCAGTATTACGCAAATTTGGAACTAAACGCGAAATGATTCTCGCATCGTGTAAACGTCGGTTTGGATGTCTAGCTTTGTATACTCTTTGAGCCAATGCTTCATTTTGAAGACATTCAAAATATACCGCACTCATATCAACAGCTCCATCATTGTAGAAGTCATATTAATAGTTTTGAGATTCTACTTGTGTGTGCAACAAACACTAATTACTTCTCCTTTATAGGGTAGAGGCACCAGTGAATGCCAGGAACCAGTGAATGCCAGTTTTTGCAAAAATCCGCGACAAGGCGAGAGCTATAATTTTTTAACCCGAGTAACATGCTTGTTTATGCTCGAAAACGAAGTTCTAGAACTTCAAATATGAAATTAAAACGCGTAATTTCATGACGAGAATCGCTGATTTTGAGTGGCATTCACTGGCATTGAGGTGGCATTGATTGGTGCTGTTACCCTAAGTATAATTTGAATATTTGTTGACAAGCTCGGATTATATTTTTTGCTCGATGGTCTATTCATTTTCTGTCCACCTTGCACTTGCATATTATATGCATTTATTAATAATTCCCTTACCTGTTTTTTTTTCATTTGAAAATTATGAAACTTCATCATTGATTTTTGACAGGAGACCAAATAATAAGAATAAACACTGGTGCAATAGCATTTTCCGTCCAAGTTCCATGACAGCTCAATTTTATTCCTCCGATATTTCAGGCTAGGAATAAGATCAAAATATCACCAGCCTATTCAGGTATCACTTCACCACATTTCCATGGAAAAAAAAGTTTAGTATCAAAGAACGCGCTCTAGCAGAATCACTAATAACCAAACATATCGCAGGTTAGCTTGAGTTGATGAAGCATCAAATGCTTCTTCAAAGTTCATTGAAATCCATTCTGTAGCTCAGGAGTTGAAAATATGAACTTAAAAAAACATTAATCACCTCATTTCAATGAATAAAAGTGTCTAACAAAAAATACTCGAATAGAACTTATTATTGAAAAGTCTATATTTTTTGTTAAATATACTAGGCGTATTTCAGTGGAAAATCCCTCAGAAAGTTTCAGATAGTCTTTACGCCCCCTGTCGCCCATCTTGGAAACCTGAAAAAAATTTCCAGGATTTTCTCTTTGCCACTTCAGTCATAGCACTTCATGCCACAAGTCTCTGTGACGAATAGTTTCCAGAATACATCACTTTGCATTCTTATGTGGCCACCCGGTTCGTGAATCTACGCGGTATGTTTTACGAGTATTTTCTGAGGTTCAGCTCTTTGCATTATTATCTGGTCACCTGGTAATAACAATCCTATACGGTCGTTTCATGATGCTTTTGGACTAATTTTCCTATGTTTAGACGATAATGCTACACTGCATCGTTCAAAACAAGTCAAAGACGCTTTGGACTTCCATGGTATCCCGCATTGGACACTGCACCCTCGATCGCACGACCTCAATCTCATCGAGCGTGCTTGGAAGCAGCCACAAAAAGCCTTGAGTTTCCATTAACCATCCCCACAGACACTCCAAGAACTTAGACAGCTTTTACCCCAGAGCTACTCCAACGACTGTATACGTATACATATGCGTTATTCCACTGTAATTGATATCCTTGTTATTGACAAATGAAATTCGATTTTTAATAAAATTGAATAGGATAAAAACTCAAATTGTTCGTTTTGCCTTCTTATGTATTTTGCAATATGGAAAACAAACTCTGAACTTAGGAGAAAAACAATCAATCAATAACATATAAGAAGCCAGAAATCGTAATTCGTTAAATTGGGAGAAATCATAAATTGCCCTATCAATAGCGATAACTGGAGTTGACATTTGAAACTGCTTCTTGGTGTCATGACTAGTTCAGAAGTTATACGCTGACAAGAATGTACGGAATTTCTGTATTTAACGAATTACAGTCTATCGTTTGAAGATAATCTGCTTCCTGAGAGCACCTCAAATTGCTATAAGTCCATATATTTATAAAAAAAGAAGCTCAAGTACAAAAACATACAGGGTGTTTCATTCGAAGTAGTAGGTTATTGATCTTCAAGAAACCCAAGTTCTTCCCTGGAGTCGAGGGAAAAACTAAATTGACAACAGCGTGCAAAAAAAATTTCAAATTTCTGAAGCCGTTCAGTCAAAACCGTTTTTTCGATATCTTGATCGGTTTCCAACTTATGGGCTCATCAAATGTGTCGGAACTCAAATGATCACCCAGTATGTGTCTGTTCATTTGGTAGAAAATACCCTGGAAAACTGACGAACATTCTTAGTAAAACAATTTTATCGTTTAAGTTGGCACAGAAAAAACATTGTGGATCGGTGAATACCTCTCTAGTAGAAAATTATTTGTGAGGAGAATAAAAAAGCTCAATGGAGAAAAACTGTAGCTATTGAAAAATAATTATCGGGAAAATGTATCAAAAAAGTTCATGAATATTTATGTCGGGTGTATAAGGGTTATTTTATGTATGCATTAATACAAAAAGCAGTTTAATGGAAAATTAGATTGAAACGTAGACAAAATAATTCATTCCGATCTTCTATTCGCTCCAATTCGCTGATCAATGTGAATTACAAGCTTTCTTCAAGATTCAGTCTCAACGGAGAAAGCAAAAATGTATTTGCAGTAGCGTACCAAATTTTATTTCAAATTTCTGGTTTAGCAGTTCGCTCATTAAATTTTGTCCAAGAAAGTGTGGCGTATCAAAGTTAAATATTTTCTTATGGAACACACATTATTTTATTGCATTTTCTAATTGGAGTTTTATAAAGAATTATCAATACGGTAATCAGAGATAAGTGACCTAACAATATTATTTTTAATATCATGATGTGAATGAAGGATGGGTTTATTTCTATCTCAAATCAAAAGTGATGTACAACGACATCCAATTCACAAAATAGTTGAGTTGAAATTAATATAGGTAGGACAAGGGTGGTTTGAATATAATCGAAGCAAATGTTCTGACACGTTAATTTTTTCCATCTTGTTTTATTGTTTTTAATGCCGAAGAATTCCTTAAACAGCCATGTACGCACGAAATTCTCTACCTCGTGTTGAATTTTTGACCTCCGAGGGCTTCTTTTAGTGGTAGTCCGGGTGTGCTCTCCGAAGGTTAGACTCGTATGCAGCATTGATGGAACTTTGGGTGCACAGAAAGTCAACGTACAGTACGCCCCGCCAGTCCCAGAATGCAGTACACATAATCTGACATAACCTCACCTGCGGATTTGGTTGTCTTCGCTTTAACTGCCACTTTTACTTCCTCCTTCTTCCTCCACTCTTTAGACACCTTCCTTACGGAAGTGTAATAGTGTACCCTTGTCTCGTCTGTAGTGAAGATTTGCGTTGAAAAACAGTCCCCCTCCGTCTCGTATCGCGTTAGCAAGCGGCGACAAACTTCCAGCTGCGTTAATTTTTTGGCAAATACTTTTTCACCCTAGGGAGGAAAAGTACGACTCTGCTTGCTAGGGGGGAGAAGTAAAAGTTACGTCATGGTACGTATGAATAAGTATGAATTTAACCGTTTATTTATAGAACACCCTGTATTTTGCAAAATGGTAGGAATTGATTTTCACAATAATAATTTGACTTCAATTCATGGATACATCCGGCTTTCGAATTCAGGACGGAAATATTATATAGCATGATATGGTCTATTTTGACAGATTAACAGTTTCAAAGTGAGTTAGGTCACATAGTACACCATCTGTGGTTAGGTACTCCATAAAACACACTTCATCCTCGGGAGGAAAAGTAGCATTTTGCTCCCTTATTATACAAATAGCTATTTCTTCCGTTCCAAAATCCATGCCACTGTTGTAATGATCATTTCAGCAAGCTTTTTATCCTCGTCACTTTACTCGAAAATATCATCCTCTTGTCGCTACACGATGAAGTGAGGAGTATTTGCGTTATTTGTGTGTAAATGAAAGCATAAATCATCAGTATTTTCCCAATTTGGTTATAGAATTCATTAGTTTCAAATAATTTTCTCATATTGATGTTTGTCTTGAAATGTTGATAAGAATTCAGAATTACGAATTTATTACATCCCTTCTGCACGCCACTGGTTATGGCGGAAAACTTTATTGTATCTCTATTTAAGATATCATAATACCTACATGTTTACTGTTTGCCCACTATGAGTAGAAAATATTGGAACGTGTTAAAGATGCGGACTGAAATCATTTTTCCATAGAATTTTTCCATGAAACATTCCAAATAAAGTGTGGCTATGAATGGCTTTTTGTCTAACAAGGGAGCAAAATGCTACTTTTCCTCCCGAGTATTAAGTTCACTGCCCGACGCATGGTGGAGGATAGTAATCATTTAAGGGAGGAAAAAGCATTTTAGGTACAGACACGTTATCTTCATTCTAATTTTTGATTGAAGTAATTCTGTATTGATGGTATAAGTTATTTCATTGATTACGTACCATTCTTTGCTCCCTAAAATGAGGCCAGGAAATGTATACTTCGGATAGAGGTAGGCGGAAAAAGAATTTTATTCGACATTCTTGGACGACTGTTAGCAACACAGAGTACAGGAATGAGGCGAGGTGAACATTCAATTTTTCTGCTAATCTTCCAAAATTCTACAGATATTAATTCATTTTGGAAAACTCGGGAATGATTTTATTTACAAATAAAGTTGCCTCGCGATTTGTTACAAAATTCCATGGGTTGTATGTATGTATTTTGGGGTGACATTCCCTGGGACCTAGAAGATCCATTGTGGCCCCTTACTTCTACTTAGCTTCTGAGGAGAGTCTTAGGAACTAGTAGCTCATTTAGTTCTATTTCCCGGAGGAATTTTAGGATGTCTGCAGGCTTCAGCTTGGATAAATGTTCCTCTTCTATCCAGTAATCTCCCAGGTGCTGTGCTCTAGGATTCTAAAGTGCTGTGCAGTTGGAAAGTATGTGGATGGATGTTTCTTTTTCCATGCCACAAAATCCACATTCTTCTTCCCCCACTATTATGAGCATCTTCAGGTTCCCATTCAGGTAACAATGTCACGTTAGGATCCCCGTTAAAACGTTTACCGCAGTTTTACTTCGACCCATGCATTTATTTGATCTCAAAAGGTTGTAGTCACCTAAAAGAGTATTTGATTGTATGAGCCCTACTAGATCTCTCCAATGGTCAGATCTTCTCTTTTCCTCGGCTTTCCGCAAAAGGGTTCAGGTATTTGAGACCCCTCCTTTGCTAGTTTATCTGCTATGTCATTTCCTTCTATTCCAGTGTGTCCTGGAGTCCATAAAAAGGTGACTATATTATTCTCTCCTAGTTCATTCAGTTTGTCTAAGCATTCCCACACCAATTTGGAACTGATTACACAAGAGCTTCGGGCTTTAAAAACTGCTTGATTATCCGACATTATGTCTTTGTCTCCTGTATCCTTCATCAATATTTAACTGGGCGCAATTTCTTATGGCGTGGATTTCCGCTTGAAAGATACTTGGGGTTTTTTCCCAAGCTTTCAGAGTGTTTGGTTTGTGATGCCTTTTGGCTGAAATATTATTTATTAATTATTTAAATTATTATTATAGTATTATTATGAATAAAGACATAAATTCCCTTGAAGCTAATTTCTATAATGCATGAATCGTTAACGAATATGAAAGAGAAACGTCTCACGTAGGATGTCAAGTTCAGAGCGTGAAATAAACATAAACAGAATTGTTTTATATTTACAAAACGCTGAACTTGACTCGTCGTATAAATATGTTAACGAAAGTGTTTTAACATTCATTCTAAATTATTCTAAATACATTCTAATCAATTCTAATTCATTACTTAATTATTCTAAGATGTTCTAAAGACATTCAAAGTGTATTCTATTCATCGTAATCATTTTACTTAATATTCTAATTAGTACTAGTAATAAGTGGGTTAATGTATAATAG
>CAJUYI010000587.1:81705-114937 GCA_910591695.1 Galerucella pusilla | reverse complement strand
TATATATATATCTATTTAGAATGAAACTATATATATATATATATATAAAAAAAAGGTGATTTGTGAGTTTTCATTCATTTGTTTTCTGATATTTGGCTGGTAGACTAGTTCCTGCTATAATATTAGCTTGATATCCACAATTTTGTTGGTTTTACGTATATACAAAGTCCATAAGCAAAGAATATATAAAAAACATTGACCTTCGAGCCGGATATTACAAACAAGTCATGCTTAACATATTCTCTAATCCCCTGGTGCATAAATTGATTTTTTTTGAGAGATTGCTGGGAGAAACTGAATAGGGGGAAAATATTAAGTTCAAATTGAGTTCCATGGATTCACGGAAAAATTGGGGATTCTGCTACTTATAGATATTTTTGAAACAAGCTTCTTGAGTCTGAAATCTGACTTGTTCAGCATCCAGTAGCAAAAATTTCTTCCGCCAATTAATTTTCTTCTAGGCAAAGACCACACAAGGTGTTTTCGACCAGAAGTATTCCGCTCAAATCTAGCTTATCCTGCAGTGTCCAATTATTGACCTGATCAGGTCCCTGTTCATGTTCAACGAGGCTTCTGCTTTGATTTTTGAAGGTTCTCCGAATTCGAATTCGAAGGAATTGCTAGCCGGAGCTTCAGGACTATAAGCTGGTGCTGACCTCGTTTTCTGGCAAGTTCAGGCACTACTACGCCACCAGTAGATTCTATACCAGGACAACCTTATTTGTTGCAACCACTTAATTGCGGGGGAGCGTGGTGTTATAAACCATTCAACAGTTGTAGCGGAGTGTGCTATTGTAGCCTGACTTTCAGAAAACATTTTGATGAAAATTTTTGACATATCAAAATAATTTTCAATTTAGAGTTTCCATTACTAGACGTTCTCCTGCATCTTCCTCACGCACTAATCGATGGCGAACATTTTCGCCAATTCCCACCTACCTACGTACCTACTTTTGGGGCAGTAAAGAAAATCGAATATTTTGTGTTCAATTAACCAGCTTCCGACACTTTTTTGGAATTAAAATATAACCCTCTGCGTTACATCTAATGCCAATAAACATCCCTCATTTAAATTGGTTATATACTCGTTAAGTTGAAGTGAAATTTAGCTAGAAATTATAATGGGTTTTCTCCTTTTTTCCATTGACGAACCTCCGTAGACGTCGAGAGACTGTAATTCAATATTCAACTTTTTTTCCTACCAAAGTCATTCGAGGTAGTGATGAATTTTTAAAACAAATATTTTGATGGGTTGATAACTTTCACGTTATGCTTTGGGGTTGTTTTCGTTGAGAACATCTTGATATTCTCGGGGTATATTTAGGACATGATGGTGAATATAATCAGCCGTACTACAGAGGTTTCAACGACAAGAGGTAACGTCTAGAGTTAAGTGATAATTGGAAGATAAAATCTGTTATATTTAAGATAGTTCCAAGAGGTTGGAATAGATTGATACACATAAAAGATTAATTGAATTTTACTGGAATTAGCAGAAATTTCCAGTGATTCAACTGAGAAAACGTGTAATTGTCAATGACGTGAATGCATATCTTATCATCATCGACCTCTTTTCGAGGACATATGTATCCTAGTCTTCGATTTCCAAAACGAAAGGGTGTCATTGATGGTTTTCTTTTTTTTAACGGTGGGAGAGGCACTGTCCCACTAGATTTCGTATCGTGGACGTCCTCCGGGATCCAGAGAGAGGCTTTGATAAGTTTTGGGGTCTTATCCACACCGACGACCGCCAATAATGCCTCATTTCACGTCATCGCGGGCCACTCTTATGGCTTCACCGGAGTATGCCCACGACCTGAACGTGAGCGCCCTATTGTAGCTGCTGAAAGTGGAGAATAACATCTTGTACAGCTCCTTCAGCAGTTGGTTTTTGATGAGACTTTCCGGGTCTTAGGTAACCCAACAGTATGGGTCTCATCTATTATCGCCACTTCAAGGTGTCTCAAGGCGGCATCGGAAAAGGTTTTAGGAGGCAGTGATAATCGTGTCGTTCGTTCTTACTCCGCGTTTCTATTATTCACTATCATAGGTGATGTTTGACTACTGTCATTCATTAAAACTGAGGTTACTGCTTCAGATTTTATACACTATTCCAGAACATATGACTTTGACAAGTCGACCTTATTGTGCTGGAGGGCAGCCAAATTAGTTGGAGTTCAACATTGTGTGTTTATATTTCATAATTAGACATTGACTGATGAAGGTGTACCACTTACCTTTGATATTATGTCAAGAACACACAGGTCAAGTTTAAAGTTGTGATTCACTATGGGGGCTCCGTTTTAAAGCACTCATCCTAGGTACTAGCGCGACGTTACACAGAAAGATCAATAAAATAGCCACCTTTAGTACCTCCACAAAATATGATGCAGGCGCAAAGAATATGCACTGCTGTTTAATCATCTTCCACACAAAGACGGCAAGTCGGATCTTTCGACAGTCCAGTTAAGATATTCAGATGATTCAGATGACTGTGGCCTGTCAAAAGGCCTGTTGATCAAGGTAGGTCGTGTCTGCTATAGTCTAACATTTGTTTGGAGACATTCTTCGAAGGAAGGATGGAGGTAAGTGGCGTAGTAGAGAGCATGATTATGGAGCAAGAATGACTTGATATTGCATGTAAGAGGTAGGAGTGATAGAAGGGAGCAGATGACGGAGAATGTCTGAGCCCGGAAAAAAATTCCACAAGTATTTTAGCATGACCAAGACCAGGCAAGCTATACCGAGACCGTTACCAAGACTGTCCCGGTATTGGTTCTTGCATTGCTCATCACTAGAGGCAAGCATGTTTCGTCCGCTGTGCGAACAATAACTTTCATCTCTCACTTTTCATTCTTGATTATTATAAACACCCATATTCACACGTGGAATCAAGTGGATCAAGTGGACAACTGTAAATGAAAATTTCTCGTCTAGTGTCAATATTGTTGACTCAAACATCGAGTAATTTGCCCACTAAGTTGACGGTGTATATTTTGCAGCTTGATCCACGAAATAACTCAATAACACTTCTTGCGATTATCATATTATAGTTCCTTCAAATTTTTTCCAATTTACAAATTTGTTCTAATTACTTAAATATTTTTTTGGAAAATATTTTGTGTGTGTTTGTGTGAGGTTGTGATATATTTTGAGAAGCATTTTCATGAACAGGGAATAAACATTGACGGCAATATAACCCAATCGAATTGGTATTTTTGATTTACAAAAATTTGTAGCATCAATTTTCCTTCGGAATTTGTTGGGAGGGGTCACTGGTAGTCCAAATTCTGAGAGCTGGGGAGCCACACTTGTTGCATCCGCCATCTTGATTAAAAGGGTTATTTTTTGTCTCCTGATTAAATCGTTTATTTTCAATTTCAAACAAAAGTTGTTTGAAATTAAATTTCCTACAATTTTGGATTTTTCCAAATTATTCATAGGATCGATTTTTTTCGATTTATACCCGAAGGGAGGGGGTTAATTTTTGGTTATCGAATAACTCGTTTATTTCCAATTTTACGAGAAAAATTGTTATGAACAAAGTTGTTTGGAATTTGGAATTTCCTACAACTTCGATTTCCATCAATTTTTTCGTATGATCGATACCTTTTGATTTATAGCTGACAAGAGTGGGGGTAAAATCCTATCATTATATCATCACGCTTCTTTTCAGTTTTACGAGAAAAATTGTTATGAGCAAAGTTGCTTAAAATTAAATTTCCTACAATTTTTCTGAGAAGAGTTGGGGTTGAACCTAAAGTATTTTATTATCGCGTTTATTATTGATTTTGTACCATTATTGTTTTGTTCGTTTTTTTGTTACTGATTGTCGTTGTGAAGTTGATGTGTTGGAAATGTTATTTGGTACAATTATGATTTCAATTTTTTCTAATTTTATTTTTGGGACGCGCGTTCACGGTTAAGGGGAAGAGAGGTGTGTTTAATCAGTTCATTGGAAAGTATAATTTTCACAATTTTAAAAAAGGATCCTATTTTCTTTCCAGTGCACTTTTAAAAGTCTTTCGAAATTTCAATTACGACTGCTTGGAACGTTAAGCCGATGGCTCCGCCAAGTTTTCGTCGTTCGATTCTTTCTCGTTATTGTCGACGAATTCGTCCGTAAGCTCAAGAGGGTCGGGGCTGACTTGTTCTGAACGGCTTTCGTCAATACCAAGGTCATCTTCATCTAGCAGCTTTCCAATTGAAACAACGTTTCCGCACGTTTCTCCGTTGCAGTTGTGGCATCTGTATCTGTATCTGTAGAGTGGGGAGGGTGAGTTTGTAGGCTCACAGCACTCAGGCCACATGTGACCCATTGTACATCCTCCCGAGGAGTTGTCCTCCTAGGTCATTGTACATCCTGTCCTTCTCAGGAAGGTGGCCAGGTCACTGGGAGACATCTCCTTTATATCGGCAGGTGTAGGCCAAGACTCACCGAACACACACTCTTTTATTGACGATAATTCCGGACACTCGCATAAGACATGCCTGACAGTTTCATCTTCCTGCTCACACATCCTGCATAGAGGTGTGTCCACTAGCCCCATAGTATAGAGGTGTTTCCTTAGTTGACAGTGACCAGTCAGAAATCCTACTGTTAAACGTAGATTTTTCCTGGTCATCGCCAAATATTTCTTCGGCGCCAGCTTCCCAGGGTCGCCCAGGGTGATCCTGGCAAGACATGCAGTTGTGGCATAAGACGGAACTTTGTTTATCACAATTTTCCTCGTGAAATTGAAAATAAACGAGTTATTCGAGTCATTTACCCCCTCTCTTCAATCCATCATTTGGCTTTCATCATTTCGGGAACTGAGTATGTTTTTCGGCGAATGGGCGAATTCGGCATATGAGTATAACATATGCATTATTCACTATAACTAAGCAGCCAAGTAATTATTTATTGTTAAAATTACCCATACAGATCACCCATACAATTGCCTTGCTTCGACTATGTAATAAATACAAGTTACGTTTCACGTACAGAGCGATGTCGTACACAGTTGGTCCAAATCAGGAATGTACTGCCTGTAATCACTTAGTAAATGGAACCTTATCCCATTTACTCTTTGACTGTCCAATATACAGGGTCCGGCAAACCTCTGTCGTAGCTCTATAACTCTTATTGTATATAGCTTACATATATTTATTCAAAATGTATATGGAGAGGGTGATGAAAATCAAACATTTTTAAATTATGTTCGTGAATACAGGGTGGTCCATTAGTAAACAGAACAAATGACATAGTTTTTTTCAAATGTAACACAATACCTTTTTTCATATTCCAGGAACCGAAATAGTTAGTACGCTCTCAAATTTTCTCGGGAAAACTCCTAGCCATCAGAGAAAACCACATTTTTCTCAAAAAATCTGAATTTGCACATCCCTTTTCAAAAAACCGCAACTTTATAAGATTAAAAGCTGAAGCTTTGAAATTACCGATGTACAAAGCAAGACATTGAACTTTTTGTGTACACAGTTTGAATTTTTTTTTCTGTACAGGATGGTCTCGAATGAATTTTACATTCCAAAAACTTGAATGGAAGTTATTCCAGTTTTTCCAAATGGGACACCCTGAGTAAAGATTCATCAATGAATACTGAATTTTATCCCCTCCAACTTTGCCATTCACTGTCAGTACCTAACTTCTGTCGTTTGAAAGTCATTTGAAAAAAAACTTATTTTTATTAGAAATCTTGGTAGATAATCGATCAGTAGTCTTTATGAACAATGTTTTTGTTTTCAGATTACCAATTTCACATGTTTTGAATATTGATAGAAGGCCATTATTAAAAACAATTCTAGTTCATTCAAAAATTATCCACTTTTATTTCATAAGAGGTGCTCGAAATGTCATTTTATCTTATACACATGAATCTACTCGTTCGTTTAATGATGCCGATACGTTACTTAGAATCTGAGGTGTAATAGATCTGAATTGACTGTCTTACAGCTAGAGGACGCCTTCAAGTTTCCAACCCAAAAGTATAAATTAATTTTACCAAGAATGAGTTTTTTCCAAAATAACTTCTAAACGACGGTAATTAGGTAATGAGAGTGAATGGCAAAGTTGGAGGGGATAAAGTTCAGTTTCCATTGATAAATATTTACACAGGGCGTCTTATTTGAAAAAACTGAAATGGAATGTAAAATGCATTCAAGACTATCCTGAACAAAATGAAAATTTGAAACTGAGTTTCAAAAAATCTTCAGTCCTCTGTCCTTGTACATTGGTAATTCCAAAACTTATAAGCTTTAAATCTTATAAAGTTGCGGTTTTTGAAAAAGGTATATGCAAATTCAAATTTTTTGGGATAAAGGTGGTTTCCTCCGAGATGGCTGGAGTTTTACAAAAAAATTTGGGAGTACAGTACTAACTCTTCCGGTTCCAATAATTTGAAAAATATGGCATTACATTCGAAAAAAATTCCGTTATTTGTCTAGTTTACTGATGGACCACCCTGTATATATGAACATAATTTGAAAATGTTCAATTTCAATCACCCTTTCCATATACCTTTTGAATAAATATGTAAGTTATATACAATAGGAGCTATAGAGCTACGACAGAGGTTTGCCGGACCCTGTATACTATGATACCGAAGCATGATTGTTACTACAACTGAAGTGTTGATTTCTTCATTGATGAATAATTAAGCTTTATATAGGATGCAATTTGTTTTGTTAAATATCCTTCGTTTTTCCTATTGTTTGTTGTTTTACTTTGTTCACCTTTATGTCTCGTATACCTACTAGGTAATAATTGTTTTTTTTTTCTATCACTCAAATTTCCTGCTGGAAACTATTTTGTTTTATTATTATTACTATTATTACTCAGATATTTTGCTCTGGATTTTTCATCTACTGAACTATGTACTTTCAAGTGCTGTATCCGTATTGATGGCATTCTTCTATATTTCAGTAGCAAGAATATAATATCTGTAAGTTAAGCTCTAGCTAGAAGGACAGATATAGGGATATAATGATCTAAAGTGAAGCTGCAGCTATATTGTGCAAGCAGAAAATGGTTGATTCCGGCCCTGTAGAAAAAAATGATTGATATCTGCTCGGCAACACTCGCATTGGTCTGAAATTGACTAGTTTCAATTGGCTCAACAGGCGTTGAGAGTTGCATTTGCAATGCAGGTTATATAAAAAATATGAAGTGTTTGCGGATGAAAAGTACTCAACGTGGAATATAGACGATTTTTCATCTTCAAATTAAAAACATAAAATGTCATTTTTTGTAAAGGTCCTCGGAAAAATCTTGTACATATGAAGTTGGGATCATAATCAATTATTATGATCCTTAAAATATCTGGAAATGACACCACATTATTCTCAATTTTTTTACTTTCAGCGTTTCGGTAGCACTGCTCAACCACTATCAAGAGAAATCAAGGTTTTAAAAAAAGTTTGTCTTTACCTGAAATTTTCCAAAAAAATTGGAAGTTGGAATCTGGAGATACATTTTGGTTCTATTTATCATGAGATAAAGTATGATCGTTCAATCACAACTATCTATTATACCTAGTATACATTAACCTCGTTTGAAATCAGTTTTAAACTTAAGAGAAACAATCCATCAAAATATAATATCACCGAGTATTTCGACTGCAAAAGTTTGACTTGTTTGTAACGTAAAGATCTCCGTGGAGATTTAATTTATGTCAGAAAACTAATGTAAGGGATTTTCCTGAAAGCATTTCCTTTCAAAAAATTCCGGATGAGGAACTTTTTTATATGCATGGGAGGTTGCTATTTTGAAATTGTGGAATTAAAAGCCTTTATACTGCTCAATATATCTAGTAACGAGAAAAATTGGGAATATACCAAATGCTGTGAATCAAACCAAAAGAGTCAAAGTGGAACAATGGAATTAGGTTTGGTCCAGTTGCAGAGAAAGCCATGACATCATCACTTCACTAAAATTTTAGCTCATTATCTGAGACATCGGTTCTTTTTGCAGAAAATTTCCATTATTTTTTGATTAGATAGTCAGAAGAAGAAATTAACTTCCACAAAAAATCCATTTCCCATATGCATGCTAGATGTTGTGTATGTGTGTGTGGTGAATGGCTCCAGACATAGTCTATTAGCCACAGAAAGTTGGTAAAAAGTTTAAATAATCAATTTACAGTCACAGAATAGCGGTATAAAATGGCTGATCACTGAAGTAGGTCAAGTACGGACTTATTATTGTTAGACAAAAGAGTGGTTATATTTCTGGCATGAGGGAAGTTAATATCAATCAGAAAAATGTGAAGTTCGATGGTTGCAAGTTTAATTCCTATGCAGTATGCATTCAATGAAAATATGATTCAGGTCTCCTAGAGTTTGTTCAGCCATCCAGCCGTTACGTCATGATCGGTGACGTATTCTGCTGTTTTACGTATGTCTTATATATTAGTTAAATGATATTTCACACTTAACCTCAACATTATAATCGATGACATGTTAAGAATTGTTTCCAAAATAACTGAACTGTCAAAAGTAACAGATAAAATGTATGTCCACCTTAGATAAGAAATACGTTAATGACGTCATCATTTCGTTTCCTCCATTTCATCAATGGAAGAGCAAGCTGGAGAATGTATGACGCAACGGCAAAGGATGGTTGAGCAAACTCTACTAATACATTCTAACAGGAGCAGGCTGGAGAATTTAACAAAACCTTTTAAAAAAAGATGGGCTATGAAACGACCATGATTAATTTCCAAACGTAATATGATGTAGGTATAATTGTTTTCTATAACCAATGCGAGAAATATAGGGAATCTCAGATGGTAAAGTAGGATGTAAAAGGAAATATTGACTATTGAAAGTCTTAGCGTAGTTAGCGTAAGAAATTAAATGCATTATTTTTTAATAACTCCAATAACCAAAACAAAACTTTAGTACCATTGGCAGAAAAGCCACCGCCATATACATTGTTGGAAGAATGAATTGAATATTACAAAAACATTGTAGATTCGATACGTACTACAAAAGTTGAATAGAAATTCCCTAAGTACTTTTTTTTATTCTGTTATTTAATGTCGGTCTATTTCTGCAACTGAGGCTAATCACCGACGCCGGGAGCACTCTACCCCTAACCGGAAATTTTGGCGAACCCACTAGTGTTCCAGCCAGTGGTAGCGTTCTTTAACGAGCCCAACATCCATGGACTCAAGACCTCGGTTTTACGTCTCCTCCGAAAGACGGCATATCTACATTATACCTCGTGCTCATTGGTATAATGCCTGCGAGCTGTGATATGCTAGTCCGCTGCAGGCTGTACGGGCCCTATACGATGGTTTTCCCTGGCATGGTCGTCACCCATCCAAGTACTAACCATGTCCGACCTTGCTTGACTGTAATTATCGCATCAAACGCGTTCCACTACAGTGCTGGGTCGTCGCCCCCCCTAAGTACTTTAATAACCAAAAGAGATTCCAGTATCATCGGCTGCTGGAGCTGTCACTGCCTCTACTGTTGGAAAAAGTTAATATACTACATTTTGGATAAATTTAATATTCCAGAAATTTTTCCATCAATGTACCTATAGGTGGGCGGCTTTTGCAGTCGATAATATTGAAAGTTTGTTCTGGATATCAGATTACTCAGAAAAAGTTCAATCCAATTTGCATGATACGTATATACGTATAGTCTTCATCCGTTCTTGCGAAATTTATCAGTTTTCTTTTGAACGGTGCAGATAGCGGAGACTTTAGCAGCCATTAACACTGACATTTTTTGCGATTGGTAGTTCACTTGGAAAGAGTTATATCAAATTGCTAAGTTGCGTTTTGAAAATAAAACATTTTCAGTGAAAAATAATTGCGTTTTGTAGTTCCTCAATTCAAAAGGTAACGACGAACGCGTCCGACTTCCAGTTCCACTGTCATTGACTGAGAAAGTATTTTCAACAGACTGGGTCTTAACTATGGAACGTCTCAGTTACCTTGAAAACGGATCGCACGATTTTCATAGATTTTGGTGAGCAATAATCTTTTGATGTCCGATATTATAGTGGAATTTACATTGTTGTCAGATGTTGCATTTCTCCGTAATAATAATGGACATTGTTATTTCAAATGCATCACCCTGTACTTCATTGATTCAATCATTCATTTGATCGAGCTGTGCTCAGCAGCCCAGGCACGTGAACTGAATCTTTGTATTATTTTCAATGTTGTTCACTTCTATTCCAGAAGATTTGTGTCTTCTATCTATGCCATTAGTTTGACTGGAGGGATTTTCAGTAGTTGCAATGGTTGTAAAATGCTTTCGCGCGAGTCCTTGTAAGTTCTCGCAGAAGCAGAGTATGCGAATACGTGTTTCACCATAGAGTTGGCATTTCCTGCATTTAGGTTCAATAACTTTGTCCATTTTTTGCAGTTGTTTACTAAGGGTGAAGTGTTGTCACCAGGTCAGTAACTGTCTTCAAACTTCTCCCACCCAAATTCAATAGACTGGTTGAGGGTTCCTTGTATACCTTGCCAGTAAACTTTTTGTATGTAGGTGCCCTTATGTCGACCTCCATTTAAGCTGCTCTCCCCTATCTAGCCAGTACCTCACTTTGTCTTTTGTGATTCCATAAAATAACTCTGGAATTATGAAATCTCTTTTAGAGCCTTCTCTACCTAAATGGTCCGCTATTTCATTACCTGTAATCCCCTCATGTGTCGGCACCCATATTAGAGATATTTGTTGTCTTTTGCCAGCCTGTCAATAGATTTTTCACAGCTGTTCAACTCGCTCGGTGAATATATTCTCCAGTGTAATGCTATCAAAACTCATGTGAAATATGGGTTCATTTAGTATTGCGCCTGTACTTTCAATGTATTCTTCTTAAATATTGTTTGGTGGCTATAATTCTCCCAATCTCGGCCCAAAAGTCCCAGGAAGCCCCATCGGGACTTCCATTGCCCCAAGGCTGGTCTTTGGTTTGCATGTCATTCCTTGCAGAGGACACTTCTGCCCTCTACCAGACTATTTTCCCATAGGTCATTGTTGGCTTTATAACAGTTGTGTAAAGTTGGTGAATCACTTCAGGTCGTATTTCCCAGGTTTTGCCCATAGCTGTTGTGCATTGCCAGAAAAACCTAGTCGCCATGGTAGCAATCTTTCCAGTTGTGTCTTCCAATTCAGTTTGGAATCATGGGTCACTTCCAGACATTAAACTTCCTGGGATATTTCTAGTTTTTTTTACAAACATCAGCTCCTCACCCTGCGAAAGAACTTTCTTATCCGTAGAAGCAGCCAGTTTTATTTTATTTGGATTAACTGAAAGGTCCTCTTCAAGGCACCATTCCTCCACAATTCGTAATGCTTCTTGTAGGACATTCATAACTACCTCTGTATACTTTTTGCCTTCTAAAATACTTGGAAAATATTATATATATCTGTCATGTGATGTTTTCTAAACCTAATGCCATAATTTCGGAGTTATAGCTACGTTTACATTATCTCCGCCGAAGTTGAAAAAATACATTTAGAGGGCTATGACTGCTACAATAACAACTTTCACGTAGGTACCAATAAATTAGTATTGTTGGTGTTCATTGGAAGTCACAGAGGATAGTATATTTATAAAGTAGGAAGAATTGAGATTTTAATTATATCAGGATGTGGTGATATGCGGAGGAGTCAACAAGAAACGCTTAATATCTTCAATAATAATTTATATCCCAACCGACATTCAATAACAAGATCTCTTGTCAGTAAATAAGTGAGAAAGTTTAACGAAACTGTTTGTGTTCTGTAAGAAGACGATTCACAGTTGAGTACATACAAATATCCACGATCCAAATTGTTTAAGTTATGTTATGTTTTGCAATGAGACCACCTTTTCATCAAAGGAAACGTAAATCGACATGACTTTAAATACTGGACAGGTAAAAAATCTCGCTGGGTGCGTGAATCTCACACCCAATATTCAAAGAGAAACTAAATGTTTAGTCTCGAACAGTAGGCTACAAAATATTTTTTTTTATTTAGGGATCTTTCTATTTTGCAAGGCATCGGAAGCAGATTTTCCCATCATTGCTACAGCAAGCACAAGACGAAATTCTGGCTTTCTGCGCTATGATTTGGACATTTTTCGAACCTTTTCTGATCATCACGGCCTTCTAAGCGTTGAAGTGATGAGGAAATGTGCAGTAGTTGAAAATAGACGTGAAGGATTTCAAATTTCACTGAGATTACTGGTATGGTATATTACACTTTTATTCCAACTCAGTAGCTTTGTGGATGTTTGTTAATTGAAATAATAATGAAAGGCATGAATATGCAAAATAGTTCCAACTTTCTTATTCACCTTTTCTAGATATACTTCTCTCATTTGCTTATGATTTTCTTCAACTGAAAATAGTATATTATACACCAAGGTGGTGGAGACTATTATTATTGACCCAGCTCAAAAATTTTTTCGCAAGTGGCTTTGCACCTAGTAAATTGAAGTGCGAGGCTTATAAATGTCTCCACTACCATGGTGTATGTACAAGTTTTCCCACTACTAGCCAAATTGAAGACAAAAATTGAAAATAATTCACAAACGCACCATGAAAAGCGTTTACCCCGTCGTCTGACTGACAAGTACACTGTCAGTTTCAGATACATATTTTGAACGTACTCGCTATGTTATTAGCCATTTTTTTGTTGAGGGCGAATTTCAAACTAATGGCATTTTTATTTAGATAAGCTAATCTTGAAGCAGGAAATATGATAAAGACAATCTCCTGGGTATTCAAAATTATATTGCACAGGTTTTTGTTGAACTACTGAATTCTGAATTCTCAAAATATTTGAATTTGTCCATCATCGACCTAGGTTAATAATAGAAAAAATCATTGACAACCAAAAGAGAAATTTAACTCCTCAATCAATAATTGTCAACTGCACAGCTAGTGGTGTAAAAATAGTTATTCAATAGATGAGGCTTTTACTTGATGTAGATCCATAGTAAATTATGAAATCAAACAATATTATTTTGTTCAATCTACATTATATTTAACCTTAAAGTTGTGACGCGTTTCGCTAACAAAGTAGCTTTTTCATTTGGCACAACTTTAACACAACTTTGAGGTTAAATATAATGTAAATTTAACAAAATAAAATTGTTTGGTTTCATAAAAATAGTTATTTTCCCATCTAGTGCGCACTTTTTTTTCTACTAGTGGGCGGAAAATGAGGAGCATATCATTCAATTGGACATAAAATAGCTAGATCCAAAACAATAAGTTTATTAATAATATAACGAATGATTGTTATTGCAGTTATTGAAGCACTATTGATCAAAAGAATTATAAGATAATATTAAAAGCAATATGCACTTCTCGATAACATCTGATTGTACACCCGGTGTGCTTCTGGAATCAATTCTTGTTCGGATATATATCGTTCTAATAAAAAATTTGTCCCCAAGGATATTTTCATACCGGAGTTACCGTTCTATATATTTGCTCCAAATTGCTTTCCAATAGACGAATGGAAGAGAATGTAATAACCCCATGGAAAAATCAACTTAAAAAGAACTCCGAAGCGTAGCCACTCAAACAGAGGCAAGAGGTTAATTGAGAAACGAAAATAGCCATGAAATTCTCTAGATTTCGATGGAAATTTGATTTCTTATTGGATATGGATGACATTGTACATAAATATTGTTGCTGTTTTAACTATTTTGGTTGGAACGAAAAACCAGAGACCGTATTCTCGATAAGTGAGTTTTTTATGCCTATACGTACTTGGAGAACTTCGTTCGTTTTGATTGAATATAAGGCGTATTTATTTTTTCAATGCGAGTGTTGACTGCTAGCATAGTGTATAGTTTGTTCCACAGACGTCTACTATAAAGAAGAAGCAGTGTAATTGATGTTGATTGATGATATAGAAGCTGCTGAAAAAATGGATAGCCGAAAATATTAAAAAATAATTAGTTCTTTTATTTCCACAAATAACCACTACAACAACTATAAACTCAATTCAACTATTATCAATAAACATGAACGAATACATATGTAACATTGAACAAGATAAATTATCAATCAAATTTCAATCAATTTTGTTCAAATAAAGTTTGCTCAACTATCCTTTGCCGCTACATTATACATTGTCCAGCTTGCTCCGTCATTCATGGAATGAACTATTTAATGCGTATGTGTGAGACAAATTGGTGAAGTTACCGGTAATCTCCTACCTACCAAACGGTTGGAAAATATTTTTAACTAGTTTAGTGAATTTACGCGGTGTACCGGATTATGTGAATTTCTACTCTCACCACTGACTGCCTTGCTTGAATATTTTGCACTCTCGTTATCTCTTGGCCAAACAACAGCAAATTGTTCCAGTCTCACTTGTACGAAAAAAATATTCAATAAAATTAACAAAGTGGAAGCAACATAGAGATTACCTTCTGGTGATTCGGACTCCTTTTTCCTCATTTTTCAAAACATTCCAAAAAATAAGAAACCCACTTACATGACCTATCTATACTTTCCATAAAAAAACAAGTTCAACTGTTGAAAACAATAATGCTCATGCTCCCAAACCCTTTTATGCTAGAATAAAAATGTACCTTGAAAAACGAAGCTTCTCTTTTCCCAAATGTTTCCTTCGTCTGACTACATCCACTTCCACTGGGCAAATAAAAAAACCAAAATGTATAACCACTCTTAGCTCTCTAGATAAATATTTCATTCCCAATTTCAGTATTAAACCAACCTTCAAAACAATACAAGAAGATTATACAGACTATCACCAAATCTATAGCGATGCTTCTATATCTGCAGCTGGCATTGGAGCCGCGGTGGTGACTACAAAATACAACTTATATGTTCAAATTTCCAGATACATAACGAAGATGCTCGAGCAGTGCAGTTTTCAGTAAGTGCGGATATTAAGTCAATAATTCAATCTAAAGTAAACAGTGTCTATGAAGCAGAATGGAAAATAGCGGGAACCAAACTTTACAAGGTATAAAAGACTATTGAACCGTGGTTAGTTCTACCAAAAAATCGTCGCGATCAAGTGCTACTAGCATGGCTACGTTTAGGTCATACCCGGCTAACTCACAGTTATCTATTTGACAAAGGTCCCGAACCAAAATGTAATTATTGTGTCTCAAAACTAACTATCAAGTACCTACTTGTTGAATGTCCCCAACTAACACAACAGCAACAACTGGCACAACTCTCCAACAATGGCAAGTGATATCTTGTTTGAAAGGCATTGACATTGGCTAGATAGCCATATCAATTTTGTTTGGGTTCAAACTAATTTTGACGGATAAATTAAATGAATACCTAATTTATTGAAATTATTTTTTAAATCTAATCAATCAAATATCAACAATGGATTATTATAGCAAGTGTTCGAAATGTGCTCCGTCTACTTCCTGGCAGTAATACATCCTATTAGTAAACTATTTTTCATCCAGGTAACGTTTTACTGCACCATAATAATGTGCAGAAGCACCATCTTGTTGAAATGTTATTTCCAGATGGCCGAATTCATCTGGATTATCTTCCAGAATTTCAAGAATTCACGGCTCAATTGCATTTTGTGACATCTCCAGATACACTCCACAGCTTGCTTAAATTTGAATTTAGGAAAACATGACCAGCTATGTGGTTTCCCAAAATACCTGCCGAAACATTGACTTTTTCTGGAAATTGGAAATGTATGTACCATTTTGCCTATGTAAACTCTTAAACGTCTCGTTAAACAATAATAAAATTGAATATTCAAGCTATTCAGGAAAACTTTGCAGAGCAACAAATACTATCAACAAAAACGTCAATTTTTTGACAACTAACCAGAGGCGGACTGGAAAATCTTCAATATTTGAATGTGAAATAATAATTTTGGTATTTATTTAATTTTTCCGTCAAAATTAGTTCAAACCCAAACAAAATTAATATGGCTATGTAGCCAATGTCAATGCCTTCCAAACGAGATATCACTTGCCAGGAGGCCCTATTTAAAATTATTGGCCAGAGTGGCACTGTGACGTCATCTATTACTATTACGTCACCTGTTACCATTCGTATAGAAGTTTTCAACACTTTATTTTCACCCTTCAAATTTCATTAATGTAAGTGTAGCCGTTCAAAAGATACGAGGGGGGAGGGCACTGGCACTGTATATATGTATACACCAAATATCGTTAATGACCCCTCGTGGTCGATGCGCTATAATAAAATAGTTATTTATGTACCAAGGGTATAAATAAATGTTTATGCCCTGAGGGCGACAAAGCCGAGGGCCCCTGGCCCGAGGGTTTGTAAGTCGCCCGAGGTTATACACATCGGTTTATGCCTGCGGTACATACAAACTTTTATGTCATACTAGTTCGTTATTGCAATCCAATCTCAATACAATTCAGTGTTTCAAAAAATCCGCCTTGAATTGATAGGTAAATTTTGACAAACGTAAATGTCATAATATCACAATAAATTTTACATGTGTCAAAGTTAGAAGTCAAAATGAACGAAGATTTTGGAATTCCTAACGAAATTATTGAATAAGGAAAGAAAGCAACTGTAAATCTGTTGCCAAAAAGTCTAAAGAAGCTTACGACATTGTTATTAAATAAGTTGAACAAAAAATTCTCTTTATGCCTGCGCGGGCCGTAAAGTGAACTTTATGCCCGCACGGGCATAATGTACGACATTAGATAGTTGGTAACTAAGCAATTAAAACACAATAATGAACTAGTATGACATAAAAAAAATTATGATAATATTGGGCATGTTTTTCAATCCAGGAAAAATCGTTTGAATGGTAGTTTCACTGGTCCGCAAACGACATGGAACATTATGTATTTGTATGCAATGTAGATTGGAAGAATACTGAAAAATACATAAATAACGATAGTCCAGATGCTTGGAGTAGTACAAATTCTAGACAATGACATATCCGACTGGTTTTTCAACAGTTTCAGCATCTAGTGCTGAGCCTTGAAGTTTTCTGGATTTTGGCTCCATATAATTTCAATTTGGGAAACAAAACTTGTCGACCTGAACTTGTCTGGGGTTCTTGGTTTTCGATATTTATGAATCGTTCCGTTTAAAAATGTGTACAGTTTAGATTTATTGAAAACATTCATTCCATTCTTAGCTAACGTCACTGACCTCCATAATAACTCAATTTTTCAAACTCTTAACAATAGAAAATACCCCAAACTCATCACGATACGGTGTAAAGCTACCTGGACGTCTATTCTTGAACAATAAGGATCATAGATTTATGGCGAATGATCTCATGAGGCGATCGTCGTTATATTCTTGGCCCGTGATCCGACATAATTAATCGCATGAAAATCATACGCTCCGTATCGCATGGTCCGAAATAGAGGAGCAGAGTCGAATGAATTGGCGTTTGCCTAGTAAAGACGTTGTTCGATGGAAAATTGTATATATTTGTATATAATAAGTAAGTATATAATTTCTATTTCTTTATGCATTCCATAATTATTCTGCCAGTTCTTTGAATGTTAAATTCATGTGCATAGATTTGAAAAAAAATACTTTGTCGAGAGTTTTAGTGGTTTTACTGATTTTAGGTGTTTTTAATCGGTGTTTTATTATGGACATGGAGAACTATTATTTTTGGCAGGTTTTGATGGAGGATTTACGGGAGGCAGAGGAGGAAGTACGAATTGACGAAGATAGGGGCTCCAGATTTTTATATGACCATCGCTTGGAAGCATGCCGTTTGTGAGGGCACTTCTTATGTAAAGAGTGAAACGCGACTGACTAATTTTTATCCAATTTCAATACTGATTGATTTACCAAATAGACTCCCTTTTTTATTATTGGTAATATAATATAAAAAATATATAAAAAGTAATTAATGACTGAGAATTATGACAACCATACCAAAAAGAGGCTTAAAATTACTAAAAAGTAGATCTTTTGTATCAAATAATGCTAAAGTGAATATCTTTATAGCTGAGTACACATGACTAGAAAGTCAAGGCAAGTCGAGTCACTCCAACTCCCGTTAGACTAACACGTGTTCGTGTATCAGTTGAAGATAATTTTAACAAATTTAAAAATGTTCAAAATCTAAATATAATTCACCCTAATCAGGGGATTATTTTTAATTTAATGTTATCTTAAGATATTTTAATTTGTGACGTCAACGTGTTGTCGAAAAGTTTCTTGCAAGATGGCTTAACAGCCGAAAGCGCTCTGCGATTTTTAAAAATTAAAATTTTACACAGAATACAAATATGTTTTCTTGACTTTCAAATAATGCTGGCAACAACGCAATAATTTTGAGCGTTCACATGTAGGTTCAAGAGTTAGGCGATCCCATCGTACGAGAGAAGCATTGGATCGTATGATTTTCAAGAATAGCTACCCTGCTCGACACAAGAAAAGAAAAAAAATGTACACGATCATATTTCTATACATCCTGTATTGGTATTACTCCGACGCGTTCGAGAAGTTTTCAGTTATAGAAAGACTCCGCGTAGTGAGGGTCTATCCACCAAACACTTTTTCTAACATTTTCCTTTTTTTTTAGATTATCTTCGAACTCCCCCTATCTATTTACACAAACATGTTCCATACTATTGTAACTGTTACAATAACTAGAAAAATTCTACCTAACTGTGGTATCACACCCCAAAGTTGATCCAAAAAGCACCCTCTCCTACACCTACACCTCAAATCACAAATTATGTTGATAGTGTCGAGCAAGTATGCTTTCCACTAATAACCACTTAACCAACAAGGTACAGATGTGTGAACTTTCAAGCTCCACACTCTGTTGTTATATTCGAGAATAATAATCATCATTCTAATATTATGTATCGACCAAAATAATGAAATATGTCATTAGTCACGAATAATGTAGATACAAAGTGCCCAAAATTGGATGGTTTCGAATGCTATTTCGGAAATTGAAGGAGATAGATGAGAAGCAGTTAAATTATCATGAATTTTTTTTTCGTTATACAACCACATTATCCAGTTCCAAAAAATCTGTTTGCACATCTTTTGGAGTAGAGCCGTCCAATCCAGCCGTTTGTGAACTTTCTATTCAATCCAAATTCGAAGACAACAAATCTCCGTATTTTTGGTATAAATCATAGGCATCAAAAGGGAGTACTTTTTTGGGGATGAAAAATACCCTCATCTTTTTATTTTCAGTTCACCTCAATTAAGTCAAAACTCTGATACTGGTGCTTTAAATTCATCCACAAGTTCGTCACGTCTACAGGCTCCAAAAGGACCATCAATACAACCTTTTCAAACAACCATGTATGATCATCTGCCACCAACAAAAACTTAGTCACCTCATTTTCACAGCAAAATTCTGCATTATTTGGTGTGTATCCATTAGAAATTCGTCTCAATAATTTTTCAAATCTGAAAATAATATTTATAAGGTGATACTTCAATATGGTGTACCTTGAAATGTCAATTTTGTCATAAACTTTCAAAGCAAGTTTCAACATTGAAATCTTGGTCCACAGCGAGTTAGGAGAGTAAACCTTCGATTCTCCTTTCGTACTAATAATAAATCTTCATCGACTACCTTCACACTCTTGCTTTCACTCCACTCTTCATAATTTTCATATTCTTCCTGATATCGCTCTTGAGATATGTTCGTTAGTGAATTAACGCTTGCAGCACATAATTCCTCCAATATTTATGAAAAAATTTAACTTTGTGTCTGCAATTTCTCCAATTTCATCGATGGTCATTGTTAAAGCGATCACATAAAGCTGACGTTGTTTATAATATTGTTGTGATACTGTTGAGGTGTTCCATGACAAGACGATGCTGGAATTTTTCTGTAGAACTACGAGGTACGCGGTAGATGTACCCAAACCTCTATTGCTGATGCTTCCAAAATCATCCGCAGTCAGCTCAGCAAGCTAGTCACGTCTACAGCCACCAGAAATACAAACCAATAAACACAACCTTTTCCGGCAACCATGTATGATCATCTACCTCCGACAAAGTTTAGTAACTTTTTTCCAGACAAAAGCTTCGCTTCCTTTGGTGTGTATTCATCAGATTTTCGTTTGAAGAACGTAAATAATATTCTGAATCTGAAAATACTGTAATGGTTTTCTTATTTATTCAAGCAGATCTATTCCCACAGTTTCCGGTCATATGGAAGTAACAGGGCATTGTCTTCATTGGATACTGAAAACGTGGGGAAGAGCTGCAGAATAAAATGTGGACGATTTAACTGGCTGCTCTTCATCTTGGACATCGCTAGTTTTTACACGTTGGATTCCAGTTCGTGGTCTTAAAGACTTCGTAGCGCTTCCCAAACATTCCAGTATTTGGATCGATCTTGAAATTCGTTCTTGGATACCAGATAGAAGATGTGTCATGAATTGTGTTTGAGTCTCAGTGTCTTGTCAAGAGCTGGAATCTGTTCTGAAATATTTTCCAATCGTTCAAACTTCTTTCGGAAGACGAATGCCAAACCTTGTGCATTTTGGGTATTAGCTGAGATGTTGTGTGCCAGTGAAAAGTCTTCCGGGAGCGTGAACAAATCTTGTCGCTGCTCTGTAGTAACTCCAAATCTAGCTTTACCGGTACCTCCATATGCGCCCATAAATTCTTCGAAGGCAGAATGTCGCTGCTCTGCTTCTTGATTGAGTATGGACCCACCCAAATCTTTGTAGTTTTGGAGAAAAGCCCTTCCTCCTCGTTGGTTGTGTATCTCTACTGAATTCTTTTTTTTGAAACTGCCTTCTGTAATTCTTAATTGGTTGTAGGAATAGCTAATGTGTGAAACATGTTGTGGGCATTCATACTATAAGAGATGCTTCAGATAAAATTGCAGCATCCTTAAAATTAGGAAATCTTCAGCTCTTCACTGGGCACTTATTTCGCAGATCCTCAACTACTATGCTTGTAGGAAATGGTGGCGATCTACTATCAGTAAAAGAGCTTGGATCTGAGGTGGCGGAGTAATTTATTGGAAATTCAGTCTTAGAGAGAATCAGATAACGAGACAACTATTCAATAGTAATAGTAAATCTCTTATTAATGGAATATAAATTTCAAATAATATCCATTGTCAAACAAGTTTTCAAATTTATAAATAGTCAGTATTATTATAATTATTGTAAGCAGAATAAATGTTAAAAGAAAATATTTAGACAAGTGATTTTATAACGGCCGCCGGCGGTTAAAAAGTCTTAACGGTCGGAAGCTGTTAACATTAACTTTTCAATTATTGTCATCTGAATATCGTTCAATCAAAATAATGGTATGTGATTACTAAAATCTAATGAACCAGCAAAAGTAGCAGCATCATATTTTATGGAGCAAAACAATTAATATTTTCGGGAAATCAGGTCAAGGGAATTCATCAAAGTATTGAGCATGAGACTATTTGGCAAAATGCAAAACCATGCAAAAATATCTCGACAGTTCAATTGAGTCGAATTCATAGGACGACAAGAAAAAATTAAATTGGGACCAGCATTTAAAAATTTCATTGATAATAAAATTTGATGATATGCAACATTTTTCCAATTAAGAGAAAATTAATCCGAGCCTTGGGACTCAATCACTTATTTAAACAGATCCCGTTGAAAGAATGGTGGTGTCTAATTGGTCTATTTCATGATGAAGGAGAAGAATTGAATTTAACTGAAATTTGGTATTTATTCAACTCTTTAGTGCCCGAACTTATTTTAATGTGAATTTCGGTTCAAATTAGAACATAATGCGTTTTTTTTGAATGAGAAGAATATAAGGAAAAAACTTTCTAATAACTTTAATACTTACCCCTGTTCAATAGCTACATTGTTGCTCTTCCCCTGTTCACTTATTACAAGAAAATCGTCTTTTGTTTTCAGATTATTCGAACCTTTTTCATTAAAAACAAGTTTTCATTACCCCTGGGAACTTCACATATCAAGTTATTAATTTCTCTTTTGTATCTGTCTCATTGTTCTGAAATGTTGTTTGGTAACCAGTAATCACTTAAGCAATGGTTTAACTATATCCTCTCAGGCCAGTGGCAAAATTATCCCTTAATATGAAATGCGTTATGTTGTAGTCTCATTTAATAGATAAACTTCACCCAGATAGAAGTTTTCATGTGCCATATGTTGGAAAGGCAAAAGTATAAATAGGGTGTCTCTTTGTCTAATATTATTGTCTATACAGGCTGTTCCACGACACGGTTAGCCTTTCTATGTTATGGCCAGTTTATGTAGACCATTTTGACAATCATGTCACTTCCGGTTACAGCAAAAGTGGACGACAACTCACTTATTTTAAATGTAAAACACTGTACCTATATTATCAAATTTTTTCGAGCTCTACGTTGAATTTCAATGAGATTGATACCAAGATATTAGTTCTTTCAATAAAAAATTGACAGGTATAGAACTCAATATTGAAAATTCTGTGTGAACATTTCCAATACCAAATGGAAAACATCTTGTCGGGTTGATCAGTAGGACAATCAAGCCAATTGGTGACATGTCGGGAACTTTTGTTTTGTATGAAGGGCTGTTAGAAAAATTATTGAAAATTTAATTTCAAAAATTTCAAGTATCCTCAATTTTTCAAAACAATCATATCTTCATCCTTCAACTTCTGATGCCCAAAATAGGATCAGTCTATGTTCACTTTTCTATACCCAATCCTAAGCGTTTTTGAGAAATTATAATATATTGGGAATATTAATTATTCCAGTTTTATTTATTCTTCCATTCCACCAGTGTATTAACCTGTCAAAATTAAATGGTATCAATTATAATTATTGTTGAAAATGAAGCGCGTTCCACAACACCGACCAACTTTATTGTTTTATGATTTTACAAGTACGAGTTGTAAGTGGCAGAGAACACTTGGGCTCAAAACTAAAAGGGACATCTTTTGTATGTTCCTTGTGGCATTATTTATTCTTTTTCATTCAATTTTTTTGGGAATCCAATCACAATAATGTTGTTATATTTTTTATTTCGACGTTTCGGTAGCGTTCCAGTTCAAATTTTACCAGATATATGATCTACTGTGAATGGACCTTAATAAAATTTGACAACAAAGTTTTGGAGTCTTAAACGAAATATTATTTATTGTCTAGTTGTGAAAGGAAAAAGACTAAAAGGGACCTAGCGACAAAAATATTCACGCGCAGTGGCACTTCATATTTTAGGATGAATTACATCAATTATTTGAAGTTAATCGCAACGTGTAGTGATAGAAGTGGGTAGTTTGAATCTTAACAATGTAGAAGATACCCAGATCGACCACGACCCAGCCTTCACACCTTGTAGAAAATATTGAACAATTTACCACAATTTGGTTGTTTTCAAGCGAAAGTTAAGGGAGTGAGGTCTGTTGTAGATGATAGTGTACATGGAATTAATGTTCATGGATACTATGCTGCTTTTGCCGAAGCGTTGTGGTATGTGAGATTTGGGTACAATAAAGAAATAAATAAGATAAGTTTTCAAACTTATGGAAGAAACTGGATCAAAGTTTTTGCGCAGTCTGTAGCGCATGGCTCCCGCCTCCCAGTACACGAAACTTGTCAATTTTGATATTTCAATACATGGTTAGTCGTTGTTATTTTTGAATTTATTTATTCTCATTCAATCGACTTATTGGCCTCTCTGTGTATTATCTTAATTATTGGTACCTACTATTCATTCATAAGGTACTTATCATAGGTTTTTCACTTCAAAATTTGAGGTAGGGTTTTCGTAAAATAATAGAAATGATATTTTATTTTTTATTTCCGTTTTTTTTGCAGATAACAACGAATATTGGTTGTTGTTTTCCAAATGCTTGTGACCCAAACCAAAATAATATGTAGATATGTACTAGATATTTTAATGTAATTCAGGATGTAGTTCTAGGTACCTACTACTTATGTCAAAAAGTGCTTTGATAGATTTTGTGCATTGTATTTGTGTACTTGCTCTGTAATATTGGTGTGCGCTTCAAGATGCCAAATTGTTTAGATGGGTATGTCAATTGAATAACTGTAGAAAATTATACAAATAATTTATCCTTGAACTTCCCAATCTAGATATTAAACGACGTCATGATTGGTTTGGAATAAGAACCTTATTTATTGGAAATTACTTCCATAGAAATAATTTCACAGACTCGTTCAAATTTAGATTAACAAAATTTGTACATTCTTCCAAAACTTCAAAATCCAATTTTCATTCAAATTTAGATTAAGATATTGATGTTTTTGTATGTTATTTGGATATTTCATTGTATGCAATATGTTGCATTAAAATAATATTTTCTCACTCTTAAAGGTTTTTTTCATTCTTTCATCTCAATTACCTACAATATCATTATACACCTAATACAATATTTGCAGCTGAAAGATATGTCAGCACAATGATGTTATCCCCAAGTCCTTGAAGACTAAAAAACAAATATTGAAGTGCAATTTCATTCAATTGCAAATA
The DNA here is from genome assembly GCA_910591695.1 of Galerucella pusilla. Classification (NCBI taxonomy): domain Eukaryota; kingdom Metazoa; phylum Arthropoda; class Insecta; order Coleoptera; family Chrysomelidae; genus Galerucella; species Galerucella pusilla. The sequence continues at coordinate 90,528 of CAJUYI010000587.1, read as the reverse complement.
TTGTACAATAATACGCGTATCCTGGAAGCTGAAAAATTCAAAAAGCGCGCGTCTTCAGTGATAGTTCATACCTGTAGCCAAGGTAGTCGCTAGTGGTAACTATATGCCACAGAAGGCTACACGTTCAACAGATCTCTTACTTATGGTGTACAAATGGTATCCATTCAATAAATTTAAAAAAAAACAGCTTAGTCTCTTCTTTTTCATCCCATTTCAAAGTTTATAGCAAACAGACTAATAGAATTCGCAGAATTTGTGTTGGTGAAATGTGAAGATGATGAATAGGCTTCACCTATTTCTTCCAATATTACATTGGGGCTGATTCCGCAAAAGGGTTCAGGTCCCAAAAAAGTATTTCAGTCCCCCTCTTTGCTAGTTCATCTGCTTTTTCATTTCTTCCTATTCCAGTGTGTCCTGGAATCCATAGTAAGTATCCATAGTAGTTCATTGAGTTTGTCTAGGTATTCCCACACCATTTTGGAACTGATTACACAAGAGCTCAGTGCTTTAATGGCTGCTTGACTATCCGACATTATGATAATGCTGAAGTATTTTAAGAAAGTAATTCAACTCAACAAGAAATTATCACGGACGGGATTCGGTTTCTCCTTTCTCTGTACAAAGCTCTGAAAAAAAACACCCGCTTGGATAAGTATCGATATACATGCTTTGTTAAAAGCACTAAAAATAAGAAACAGATTCAATTAGCTTGTCTTCCTCCAACCTCGGTTGCTGCTCATCAACATCTTTTCTGAGTATATTACCAAGTTCAAGTGTGGCTTGGTTATCAGCTAGACCCAAAAGACTGGGGTTGGGAGTTGGTCGACAATACATTACAACCTATTCAGACTTCACTCCACCTGCGCTGGAAAAACTGCTGAACACAATTTTTTGCAACTGTAGAAAGGGATGCAGTTCTAAATGTGGTTGTAAAAAAGTTGCACTGTTGTGTTCTCTGGCATGTACACATTGTCAAGGCCAGTCATGTTTTAATGACCAATAGTGGAGGATTCGTTTGATACCAACGAGGAAACATGCGATACATCGCTATTGAGGCAATTTACTTACACCCAGGATGAAGAAAACGAACAAGACGAAGATCAAGAAGAAGAACAACAAGAAGAAGTATTTGAAGGTTATGAATCAGATGAATAAATTCTCACATTTTTTTAATTTCAATCGCTTTTATCATTTCCATTCCTTGCCATTATATTTTATTATGCAAGTTTTCAATTAAACAGAATCACAACAGACATGTGGAATAGGCCTACTGGGGAAACCACGTTAAAAAAACGCGCTAAGTACACTACCTCATAGGTGGCGTGGAAACGTGTGCATATTATATCGCTTACAAATTTTACAATTATTTGACTCGTTATATCTCAGAAACAGTGGCTCTAAGAAAAAATTTTTTTATAGAAAATTTTCTGTTCTACAATTTTTGTTTGGGACAATTTTATGATAAAACTCACCGTTTTGCTGAAAATCGCGAAAAACCAATTTTTTTAGATCTTTGACCTTGAATGATTTTTTCCAAGCAACGGAATGATGAGGAGCCATCAGGTGTTATTTTTGGTATGTCTTGAACAAGTACACGCACTTTCAGCTTGCTGGGAATTTATGTACTTTCAAATATTAACCGGATTATTATCATCATTAATACTAATAACATGCTGCACTTTCTCCACTTTGGCTCGAAAACAACCAAATTGTGTTTAAAATTGTTTAACAGTTCTTGCACTGTATCACGACTGGGCTGAAGTCGATCCGGATAACTTGTAGCAAATAAAACACATTCTTTAGTTACCACTCTTTCGAAATAACCATGTATTGAAAGTGATCAATGACTAGTCAAATTGTCATTATTTTCAAAAGTTATTGCTAATAAAAGCTTCATAGTACCTCTTGCTTAAGGTTACGGCTCGAAATAATTAAAAGGTGAATAGACATTATCAATATATATAATTGATGATGTTGCACTCATTTGCCAACGTGAAGTGATGGAGAAGAAGAAAAAACCCTTTTTTAGAAAAATACTGTGTTAGCGAAACGCGTCACAACTTTAAGTTCAATATAATGTAGATTTTAACAAATTAAATTGTTTCATTTCATCATTCAACGTGGATCTACATCAAGTAAAAGCCTCATCTATTCAACTGTTTAAATGGTATGAAAATCTAATAAATGATAAGTGAGGTTCATTAATTATACTTTTTTTCTAACTCACATACGGCGTTTTTTTGTATGTTTTATTGATCAATTCTCTATGCTATGGTAGTACCAACTTATTATTAGAATGAAATTAGTGGTCTCGTAGTTAACTTCAATGATATTGAACTTCAACAATCCCGAAAACCACCCTATTCTGTCCATTACAATAAAAGCACATACATACAGACATACATCACACACTAAACTGTCTACCATTCCGGTCAGTCGTGTAGACAGGAACAAATTGGATGAGCGTTTTACACAATGGAACAAAATGTTTGTTTAGCGTGGCTCGACGAGGTCGTAATTGTTTTCTTTCTACTGGATAAAGGACTTTATTTCTCACTAAAAGGGGCATTAAAGTTAAAAAGCATTCATTCCACATTTTCACTGTAGCTGAAATGTAGAAATAATGAGAATCGAAAAACTTGTTAAGCCGCCGTTTGACAAAATATATATCTCGGCAAATGGACAGATTTCTTTTTATTCATCTGCAGTTATTGTGTTTTTATCATTGACAATAAAAATGTTGGGAGTTTCTTCCATTTTTTTTCATTGGATATAGTAAGGAGACTACCTATAATTGGTTCTTCATTAATGCTGTGACGTACATTCTGTAGAAGATATGTTAGCTTCCTAGGGGTAGACATAGGACCACAATTTTTGATAACTTGTGTTTTAAAATCGTGATAACTTCTTTCTTTGTTATTCAAAGTCGGTATATTTTTTCGACTGACGCCGGAAGCAGACTACTCCTAGCTGGAAATTTTCCCGAACTCACTAGAGTTCTAACCAGTGGTATGGATGTTTCTCGAGCCCCATCCATGAACTCCGTTTTACGTCTCCTCCAAAAGAGTGTACATTCACGTTATACCTTGTGCTAATTGGTATTATGCCTACAAGTTGTGGTATGCTACTCACCCTAGTAGTCTTAAGAGTTTCACTGTAGGCTGTTAGGACTCTATGACGGTGTTCTCAGTGGTCATCCATCCAAGAACTAACCGCGTTCAACACTGCTTCACGGAGATAATCGTATCAGAGGCGTTTCACTACAGTGCTGGTTCGACATACTGGTGATAGCTTAGGTCATAATAATTAGGAGCTGAAATAATCGAAAACATTTTTTAAACGGAACTGTGAAATAATTATTTGCAATTGAAAAAGGGAAGGGTGAAATTTAAAGCCATTAACTCTTCGGAGAACGATCAATAATATAAACAATATGTTAGACAAAACAATAACACCATAGGGGATATAGTAAAAACGTTACATGAATGGGAATTAACATATAAAATTTGTCTGGGTCTGTCATTGTGGTATAGCTAACAACGAGGAAGTAGATAAGCTAGCAAAAGGCGCCATAGAAGAGGGTGAAGGGTCCAATTATAAATGCCCAAAAGAAGACATGTGTGCGTGGGCGAAAGCTAAGGTTTTTAGCAGCTGGAACGATGATTATAAAAATTCAACGAAAGAACTTTTTTATAAAAGTATTCAACCAGATATTCCAAGCAAACCATGGTTCCAGAAATCACAATTGAACAAGGTAGTTATATCTAAAATTTGTAGAATCAGATTCAATCACACATTAGTTCAGTCACATCTATTTAGAATTAATCTTGAAGATTCACCCATGTGCGGTTGCGGAGAGGAAGGAAACGCAGGGCATAAAATTTTAGGATGCACATTGATTCAAAATCAAGTTAAAGAGCTGAATAAATTTATTTATAATAAGAACAATCAAATAATAGTCCCTTATAATTTAACAGAACTAACTAGATCAAATAACTTTGAATTATACAAAAAACTATATTCGCATATATGTAAAATCGGACTTAAAATTTAAATGAATAAATTCTAGAATACTTATATTATGTACATTATAAACCATATCCATAAATGTATCTCCATACCTATTGTGTATCCTAATCAATCCGTGGTCCTCCTGATTGTTGAAGTCGCTCTGATAGACCCCTGAGCGCAAAGTGTCCCTGTTGTTGAAAAAAAAATAATAATAATTAAATAATAATAACATAATAATAATAAAAAAAGTGAAAGAAATAAATAAATAAGAAAAAATAAAAAAAGAAAAAAAATTGAAGGATAAAAAAAAAGATGTGAATTCTAAAATGTAGATGAAAAAATGGATCATAGTAGAATAGATATAAGATTTAAGATTTAATTTTAAAAAATATGTACATCCTTGAGCAAAATGTTGAGCTGGCGAATGGACATAGTATCCGCAGCTAAGGTAAACCAAATCACACACACATACAAAACGCGCCAGATGCAAAAAGTTTTTCTTATATTGATATAACCAAGATTTGGTTGGCTCTGTAGTATTGTTTATGTCATTGGCTCCACCCACCTAACCCAAAACTGCGGCAGCTCAGTCGTATAGCTTTGAAGTAGGTCGAAATTGCGGTGTGTTTGCCGCTGGGCGCCCGGTCATGTAAGTTTTATCAGGTTTTGCATTTTGCTTGTGATATTGTTCAATATTCTATTTCAATCCATGTGTGCGTGAACTGTTTGTATAAGATGTGAAGTGAATAGCACAATTTTATTAGATTTTGGGTCACGTGAAGTATTAACACAAGAATAGTTTGAGAATTATTTTGGAGACTTTTTCTATTTTTTTTTTTTTTGGGAATCAAACCACAATAATGTTTTTTATATTTGATTTCGACGTTTTGGTAGCGTTCCAGCTATCGTTGTCAAGATTAACTAGTAATAAAGTAAAAAATATAACAACATTATTGTGGTTTGATTTGATAGTGAAGATCATTTTAGCGACATAGATACGAAAGAGGACATTACACAAAACTTATACAGCAGCGATTCTTAGCAGTTAGCAGAGGAAATCGATGAAGACCGACGATGACGAACAAAGCCAACTCAAAGATGATTGCCATTTTTTCAAAGGACTCGATAATAAAACACTTTGGAAGAGCAAACCTTTTCCACGTGGAAAATCAAAAGCAAAGTGATATCATAAAAATATAACCTGGTCCTGAAGCAAGTGCTAAGAATTCACATGAAGAAAGACGAATGTAGATTGTTTATTACTGACCAAATGATTGACGACATAGTGACAGATACTAAGAAAATATGGTGTCTGTCTTGTTTCAGCTGTTCCGAAGGAATATATAAATTATTTCACTCTCAACGATGCACAGCTCCCCTGATGTAGAGGACGAAACCCAAAAGTCACTTGTAAATTTAGACTACAATGTTACAATAGGTGTCAATACAGTTGAAAATGTACGCTTACGCTTCCTATAGTACGTCAAGAATTACAAGAAGATGACCGATTGTACCTCTATCATACATCTGGATATATGTGGAGTGAATTAAAAGTCATTTTCCAATTCAATAACATCGATAGTAAAGGCAGAAGAATATAATTTCCAAAAAATCTTTCCTCGCAATTTATGGAAGACCATTTTGGAGACGGGATTTGAATAAAGATGTCTTTTTTATCTAAATACAGAGAAGACGGAAAACAAACTAGGGAAGTAACAAGGTCAGGCATCTGCCACATCTGTGACAGTCACAAAAATAACAGAATAAAATTAGTTGGTAAACAATGTGAGAAAAATGTGTGTAGGAGACATTATTGTCTAGTATTTAGAGTGTAAGCAGGTAGAACAAATAATGGAAGTTGGATAATGTAGAGGAAATATTTTTGAAACGTTTTTATTTGTTTAGTTAACGTCTGTTGTGGAGAGTTTATATTTCAGTTTATATCTCAGTTTATATTTGCTTAGAAATAATCCAATAAAACTATTTAGCATGATGTGTTTGTCTTATTCCACTACATTAAATAAACTTTCTTTGTTATTTATGAGTCAGAAACATAAGAGCCCCAATTCGGTGTAAATGCTGCACTTATGTAAATATAAAAAGCGCGATCTCCGAAGGGTTAATATTGACTGAAGATTATTTTATGATAGTCGCGATTTTCATCTAGTACTTACACGTAAGTCATTAATATGGAAAAATTGAGGAAATTGAATTCCTTACAAAGAGGTTTCTTTTAAATTTTCGGCAAAATCCGTTTTCAGGTGAACGTGCATTGAGCTCATACAAATAACAATGCTTGAAATAATAAGATACAAAATGTATGGAACATTTTTCCGAAATTGATGATTCACGTGTTCTTGATAAAAATCGCGTCTTTTGGTGATTTTTTTTATCCAAACTAATGGCCAATTTTTACCCAGTGATATTTTGTCATACAAGTCGCCAGTCTCCAGTGTTCCAATGACTATTTGGCCTCAGAAAAAATCTGTTACACTCAATATTAGATATTTTTTTACAAATTAGCTTTTCAAATCATCTTACTGGACAAATAGTGACATCATTGGTATTTTCCACAAGCCATTCACTCTCAGAGAGAGCAACTTTATAAAGCCACTTGTCAAGTTTTGATAAATATTGGGTTATATTTTACATGGCTGCTTAAAAAACTGTCATTATTAAAGCTCTTTTCTGAATTGAACGGCCTCACCCATCTCCAAGCTAACTTAACGGCGGCAATGTAGTAAAGTTTGCGCTGAATGCCTTTTGAAGTGAATATAATAATACTCCTTATTTCATATTAACTAAATGGCAAAAAACTGTTTTTGCGCTTTGTGGGGTACGCTTGCAATATTTTTTTTGTCGCGTCACGAGTTTTCCGTGATTGTTTGAATATTACGCTATTAAACGTATCTATTAGTGTTTTATATTCGTTGTAAAACTTTTCCTGTACTAATTAGTTCGTAACAGTCTATACCGTTTTAAGAGTTGATTCTCTAAATTCAGATCCATCCTTTTCTCTCATATTCACTGCACAATCTTCCTCAGTTCTTTTCCATTTAATTTAAATTCACAAAAATACAAAAAGTTTTCAATTTTTTTCTATTTTCGGTACTTTGAGGAGTATTAATCTATTAATTGGTCGATTGAATAATTATTTTTGTCCCCAAATCTTGGCACCGATAGTTCTTATAACTATCAGATTGACAAGTTTATCTATTCACAGAAAATATTTTTATATTACCTTGAAACATACCTGAACGATAATTTTTTATTTGACATTTGAACCTAAAAACTGTGTATTTTTAGTCACGTGCTCAAAAATGGCCAATAAGCAATTAATTACACTAATAAAAGCCCCATGGGATCTTATCGTTTATGTCTTAGCACTTCCAAGGTAATTTGGAAATATTTTCCGTGCAATTGCACGCGAAGTCATCTCGCGGCCGTTACCAAACGTTACATCCAAATTTGAATATCACTTCCAAACTTGACATTTCTAAAATACTACAAAGACAAGGATTATTTTTTATTGAATATAGCCGAAATTACAACGCTTTTGAGTTCAGAAGGAGTGGAAGGTACTGAAATATCGCTATCAGTAATTATCAGACATTTTGCGTTTTGTCAAGAACTGTCAAAATATTTTGTATATATTGAATCATATAATTTCCATAGCACGCGGTGACATTGTTAAATAAATTGGACTGCTGTTGATTCTAGAGCAATGATATATATTTTTTTATTGGTGAACCGTTTTACCTATTTAAAGCACGCCTCAGCGTGTTTAAATCGAACTTTGAAACACGCGCGTGTATACATCACGAATTCAACCATTTGACATTTAGTTCTTATTTCCATCTATGATATCCATTTCTTGTTGTTGTAGTAGTTGTAGACCAGTATTTAGAATTTCAAAGTGCACCAATAAAAAAAATAGCGTAAAGTATTCGTGGATAACTGGTCTTTAAAACACTTGCTCTATTTCGAGCACTCCGGCTCGAGAAATCGCGCATGTTTTAAAGACCTAAATATCCATTTATACTTTAATATACTAATTCACAATTATCTAGTTAAATAATTTCAACGATGGCACGAGAAATAGTGTGTAAGCCATGGCCGCGAAACTTTTTAACGACCTCAAGATTATCTTTTCGGTACGTTAAAAAGTTATTTCGCGGCCTAGGCATACAAAAAACTATTCTGTTAATAAGTTTACTTGCCAATCTGGCAATTATACAAAATGTCAGTTTCAAGATTTGGGAACAAAAATAATAATTCAATCGACCAATGAATAGAGAATAATACAATTTGCATAAAAAATCATTTTACTGAATATACCTCGAACATTGATAAATTCCAAAAATTCTGCCATAACTTCCTCAAGCGTGTTGCTTTGAGGTAACAGCCCTTCGCCTTCGACGTTATCAAGCAACAAGTTTTCAAAAACTATAACAAAATTATCGCAAATTATCAATGTCCTTGGTATATTATAGCTGAAAATGTTTTGACAGTTCCAAGAGCCAATCAAATTTCCTCATTCTTTTTCATATGAACAGTTTCACCCAATCATGTCAACATTACACTGAAAATTTTTTGACAATTCCAAGAACCAATCAAATTTCCTCATTTGATATAATATGAACCATCTCAGCCAATCATGTCAACATTACACTGAAAATTTCTTGACAGCTCCAATAACCAATAAAATTTCCTTATTTTTTATCACATGAACAATTTCACCCAATCATGTCAACATTACACTGATAACAGACCTTGGGGCTGTTTTCACGTTGCTATGGATGCATATTGATT
>CAJUYI010000587.1:39865-66705 GCA_910591695.1 Galerucella pusilla | reverse complement strand
AATTCACTTTTAAATTTCGTGCTTATTTGAAATTGGTATCAGTTTTGACAATTTGTACAGTTGGCAGAAGCAAACGTGAGCCCTGGTGGGCGTGGTCATGTCGTAGTTGTATTTTTGTAGTAACAATTCGATATTTTGAATCGATAACCAAATATCGATACCATAAATGTCAACTGTTAAGAGATATGTAAACAAAGTAAAACTTGCTAAAAATGTAACTCTAAATATTAATAAAAAATGTATATTGGACCAAAACTAAAACTACCGTTTGCCCTAAATGTCTATTTTTTCAAATTACATGACTGTATTAATGTCATGAAAAAGAAGGGTCAAGTTTCTATGGAAAGCAACAAAATATGAACTGGTTATAGTCCAGTGTTTCCGATGCAAAAATGAAAATTAACCGAACTTACTAGTCAAATTATCAGAATTTGTCAAAATTACCAAAAGGACAAATTGGTTATAGTCTTTCTATTGTCAGTGTGATGATCCTATAATAAAGCAATGTTGTCAGATATATTTTCTAAAATTGTTGGGCTCACTATACAAATGTTTCCCATTACTTCAGTAAACTGTTAGCTCGTGATGTTCTCAGAAAGCTAGTTTGGAAATATTATGTGATTATTTACAGAAAATTGTATTACAAATTTTATGCAGTTTTTTTTAATCCACTATAAATTTGAATTACATTGGAAAAACATTATTCCACAATATTCAAATTTATAAAAAAACTTATGCACGCCATTGGGCGGCTTTTTCCTTCAAAGGGATTAAAAATATGGGTCATCACATTAACATTAGAAAGACTATATCTAAATAAAGTCTTCGACCCCATTGCAGTCAATATGGAAAATCCCCAAAAACAATAGCCATTTTATATATCCCTTCTACAAAATATTCGAAAAACTATTGGATCCAAATTAGTGAAATTGTCTAAAAATCGGATAATCATCCTCGCATTGACAACACTGATACAGAATGAATAAAATGATGTATGTTGATGAAATCACTCGGTCATATTATTTCGATTATATTTAACAATTGAAGAGTGGAAGTAACAAAGGGGGTAAGTGCCAAAAATTTTCATTTTGCGTTAGACCCATAGAACGGTGTTATATACCACTGTTTATGTCCTCACAAAGGTGATAGGTGCCAATTTTCATAAAACACTTTTTATATTCATTCAAAGATGGAGCCAACGTTAAGTACATGATCTATTTCCTAACAAATGAGACAAGTGCCATTCGCCTTTCTGCTGTCAGTTCACAATAATTCGCGCCTTAGTGTTATTATTGTTGTTTGGGAGTAAAAGAAGTGGCTCAAAATGGTGCTGAAAGTAGCAAATAAGTGAATAAGACGCTTTCTTAGTATTTTCGTATGTTATTTTGTATTGGCACTTATCACGTTTCTATTTTTTTTAAAGTCACTATTTGTTCAAAATGTTCTTATATAACTGTTTTTTTGTTGTAAACTAGTTTTCCGTGTTGCTCTTAAGCTAAATTTTCAACAAATCAAAAATGAATCATTTATTTGTTGTTTTATTATAATTATCTTAATTATCTCAAAATATAAATTTTGGCACTTGTCACCTTTGCTACTTCCACTCTTCAATTACTAATAGACAATCGTTAACATTGGCTCTTGATTGGCTGCTTGCGATGACCTTATTTTAGTTCGCATATTTTCCGGGGCTCATGTTTGGTTCTGACAACTTTACATAAATAATGAACTTATGATGTGGTTGACGTTTTAAATGCCCACTATTGTTTTTTGTTTCATTTTAAAAACCCTCTAGTCCAAATAATTAGTAGGTACGTACACTTTAATTTAGAAAAATAAAAACGATATTTCATAGAAAATTTCGTAGTAAAGTGATACATTGGGACTATTTTTGGAAAATGGAAAAAAGAAGCTTTTTTGTGATGCGTCACACGAACTAGGTTGTCATTCAGAAAAATTCAAGATGGCGGCCGTACGCTAGACGCTGACGTCAAAAACATCCAACATTTGCTCTAAAATATGCAAAATACAGTCTCATTCATCGTCCAGGAATTTCAAATTTTTTCCTTTCTCCGTTTCAAAGATAATCCCTCGGTGCGAGACTTTTCAGCAACGCTGTATATCCGTGAAAAAAGTAATTTCGTGAAAAGTTACATTCTTTCATCTATCTACAAAGATAAAACGTCAAATTATTTTCCAGAAAAAGAGTTATTATTATTAAGCCATCCTTTCATCTGTGTCCTCTGTTAATTGGTGCAGCATTTTCCTTTTGTGGGCGAAGGCTTTTCGTACGTTTGTTTGTATCGTTTATGTGAAGAGGAAAGTTCCTTTCTTTCTTTCCACTAGATACTTCTTTGTCAAATGTCCCTCTTATGTTCGATAATCCCCTAGGGGCTGTTCCCTAGGATACTGAATTGCTATGCAATTTGCAAGTATGTTGATGGAGGTTTCTTCCTCCATGCCACAAAATGAACATTCTTCTTCCTCCACTGCATTGAGCTTTTTCTGGTGCCCATTCAGGTGACAATGTTCTATTAGAATCCCTGTTAAAACACTACAGTTTTACTTCGACTTGTGCATTCATTAGATCTCAACGGGTTGTAGTCACCCAAGAGAATATTTGATTGTCTAACCCCTACCAGATATTTCCAATGGCCAGATCTGTTTTTTGTTTCCAGCTTTGCTCATTTCTTCCAAGATTACATCCCCAAAAGGGTGATTCAGTTCTCTCCTTCGCTAGTTCATCTGCTAATCCATTTACTTTTATTCCAGTCCTTTGATTCACATTAAGGATATGCTGTTGTTTTCGGCTAGTTTATTGAGTTTGCATAGGCATTCCCACACCATTTTGAAGTTGATGATATAAGAGCTTAGTGCTTTGATGGCTTCTTGACTATCCCACATTATCATAATCCTTTGTCTTCTATATCCTTCGTCAATATTGAACACTTCACTTCACTTCACTTCTGGCGTGAATTTCCGCTTGAAAGATACCTGGGGCTTTCTCCAAACTTTTGGAGTGCTTGGTTCCTGGCCCGTACACTCATATTCCAGTTCCTTCTATTGCTTTCGAGCCATATGTGTATCATTGAATGCATTATTTCCAAATCTGGTAATATTATTCCATTCCTTTTATATATTTCTTTGAAAAGTTATACTTTCCTATCATACCATCTTGGGGCAGGTCCCAGGTTTTCTGAATTCTGAGAAGTGAGGGGGTGTTTCTTTAGTGGCATCTGATGAAAAACGAATTAATTTGCTTGTTAACCAAAAAATACTATAGACCATTCCAGAACACCTGACTTTGTCAGGTCGGCCATATTGTGCTAGGTTACTTGATCAGTTGGAGTTGAAGACATGTGGTGATCAGTTGATTGTCAGACAAACTTGTAGAGCAATGTTAATGCAATTTTTATTTCATTTCAATATTAAAAACTTCACAAATATCATATGGCGCAGTCGGAACTGTCTTTGGATTGAATTAAATAATAACTAAAATGTCAGACGACGAAAAAAGGAATCAACAAAGAATTAATGCTGATTCAAAAGCAATAGATGCAGATTCACAGGAAGATCAATAATCAAATAATCATGTCGCTTGGTGCAAAACATCCACATCGAATGAAGATACCTTTTCTCTTTTTCTCGGCATTTATCTCTTACCCAGCATCACAATATGATGGCATTTTATAGTGTTTTTCGTTAACAGGCACGAAAATCATTCTCTCTGAGATGCATTTCGTCAAACACCTAGGAAATATTGATAACTATTTCATTGGAAGCAATCTCAATATCTCCTGAAATAGCGGTAGATTGCAAACATAACCTTGATTTTACGACTATTTTTCAGAAGATCATTTGAATATCCATGATTTGTTATTCAAAATAGGTGATGTGGCATTAGATATGGACGCAATACCGAAGAAAATTTCTGTTAATTCCGATAAAACCACAGGTTTTTGATTTCAACACAATATGGAGTTATATTTTCAGGAGTGCTCTCTTTGGTCTCTCAATATTTTCATATCCGTTGAGATCGATCGTTTTATATTTTAGAGCAGTAAAAATGCAAATCAGAACACACAACTCTGAGAGAGGGCGGATCTTTAGTGTAAACATAGCATAGGAATCTCTCACAGGTCGCTTTTGTGTGCCATCAGAGCAACCGAGAGCAATAAACCAGTCCAACTGTCATCTGTTGTTCACCAGAAAACAATGGAAACTAAATGGAATATGACAGAATGACCCAAAAAAATACGGCTGACCTGTCAGTGACGTCATTCTGGAATGGTCTAATAGGTTATTTTAAGAGTTTCACAGGTCTGCACCAAACCTCTTTATTATATAACTGATAATTGGTTTTTCAAGAGGATAATTGTCGCTTGAAGAGAAGTCAAATACTCACGAGTCGAAACTGGTATATCGTGGAGCGGTTTTAGTCGAGAACGACGTTCACATTTTCATACAGTGCTTATCAGAACTCTCCTTCTCCTTCTTTTCTGTTGAACGGCGATACTGAGACTGATGAAAATGAACTTTTTTCATAAAACAGCAATGCACAATGAATTTTGTGAACAAAAAAATGTTTGGCAAGAGAAACCTCATACCTCCACGTTGGTTCTTGCTGGGCAACAATTAATTTTGTCACTGAAGTAGCTGCAGGTACGATCGCTGCGCAAAAGTTGAACTAATTGGCCGAATAGAGTATATTTTAATGTCCAATGCCCAGCCTCCTCTCTTAAAAAGTTCACGAGCCGCCACTGCCAAAAAGGCTATTGAATGAACCATACATTCAATAGCCTTCTCGATGTGCGTCATCGTTTGTGACGTATATCCGGGCTTTGGGTATGTCGTTCATTTTATTCGCTATTTTGACATATAGCTAACCTTAAATTTTATCAATTAAATAATCAGTATCGTATTCAGCCAAATTCGAGGCAATAAAATTAATAAATACCAGCTCCTTTTTCTAACTGAAAATACTCCAGAACTAACAAAATGCTCATGTTTTTCCATGTATCCATGCATATTTTTGTATCATTTAACTAAATATATAACAAGAAGAATAATATTTAATTTTCATGAATAATAATTAACCGTAAACAACAACCTACAGCCCTGACGAAAAGTGTCAGTGGGACGATAAAAAAAGTCGTGAGACACATTGCCGCTACGAGAATAACACGCTTCCATAGTATTTTTAATGCCCCATTGATAGGTTGCGCTTGCGCGTTATCTAAACATCAATCAATCAAATTTTTGTCAAAGTAAAAGTTTAAGGTTAACGTTCGTGAAACATTTAAACAATTCATTATTGTGATGATCTGATTAAGATCAATCACAGACCTGCCTTTTTTCTCATTTCTTCCTACGTAATGTGTTAAAAGGACAATAACAATCGATGATGCACACTAAAAGGCTATTGAATGAACCATAACAGGTGACGTCACCAGAAACCAATAATATTAGATAGGACCCTATGGCAAGGGACATCGCGTTTGGAAGGTATCAAATTATACTTTTTTTCCTGAATTCACTATATTTTTGATAGTAAAAATAAATTAACACCGAAATTCGAGTTTCTCTTCAATTTAATCAATATTTAAGGACAAGTTCTTATAACAATTGTTCAAAATGTGCTCCATTCACTTTCTTGTAGTGGAACATGCTATTATCAAACTTTTGTTGGACTCGAAAAATGTGTCAAGGGAAATTGCCCCACATTCTTCAACAATTTATTGTTTCAAATCGTTATTACTGTCAGGATCTGTAGCGTAAACTTCATCCCCACAGAACAAAATCCAGAGCTGTCAGGTCCTCTGACCGAGCTGGCCATTCTATTGGACCACGTCGTCAAATCCATCCACCAGGATATTTCTCATCCATATAACGTCTTACTGCAAAGTAATAGTGTGCATAAGCACCATCTTGGAACGTTATTTCCGAGTTACCAAATTCATCTGGATTATTTTCCAGAATTTAGAATTGACAGTTTAATTGTGATTTTTCACATATCAAGATATACGTCACTGACTAATTAGAATTCAAAATACCTGCCCAGACCTTCACTTTTTCTTTGAATGGAAACATGTTCGTTTTTCACGAAACATGTGAGGATTCAGGTCACTCCATCACGTTACATTTTAAGAATCAACATATCAATTAAGGAAGAATTGTTAATAAAACAAATTGACCTCACATACTCTAGCTGTTGGAGAATTTTAGTGGACATATTTTCACAGAATTGGAGCTTACGGTCGGGATCCTCCTCTGGATGTTGATGCACCATTTTCCATTTGTTAAGTGAAATTTGTTTTTGGTCAACACCCTGTCTACTGTACTATGATTGACTCCACAGATAGACGTTACTTGAGCTGTGGAAGAAGGAGGGTTCACTTCAATTTCTGCACCTACAGTGTGACCCATTTTGTTTGGAAGCACCCCCGTGAAATCCGCATTTTTCAACCGATTTGGTTTCACTGTTTTTTGTTAGATTCAGTATCAAAAACAGTATTTTGGCACAAATTTTCATAGCTCAATTACTATTTTCAAGGCACTCTATGCTAATTTTTCTTTATGTCAGTCAGTAACATTTGTATGAAATAGTAAAAAATGTTCCAAATATTCAACTATTCAAGACAAAGTTGCAATTGTACTTTTCTGTGGCTACAATGTTAGAAGTGAACGTTCTATATCCAAGATCTTTCAGTTTACTGAGAAAAAACATTTTTGACAATTCAACTTTGCCACCCTGTATCTTTCTTAACATCAATAACTCATTGAAGGAAGTTTCGTCATATTGTTATATTTTTAGGTCAAGAATATTCCATTCCACTTTGGACCATTACTTACGGTTCACCCTGTATATTCAGTGTTTTCATATTAGCTAATTGCTCACTACGAAACTAGCTTAGATGGTATAATGTAGCTGCTTTATAAATAATGGCAGATTTTGGCATCATAAAATACTTCAGAAACTGATATGATTTCATCATAACTAAAAAGTGATCGTCACCCACTGTAATATTGTAGTGAACATCACCTCCTAGATTATTGTAATAAATGTCACTCACTTGATTATTTTGACATTTCCGTCGTAAATTTCGAATTGTTATTCTCGAGCGGTAAGAGAACTAAGGGCCATTCGCACCGATTATCCTAAAAAGTCATACTTAACTAAGTGACACTTATAATTTAAGTGGAACTTCATTCGCACCGTACCTCCCCAGCTAAGTGGAAGGCTCCATTTGACAACGCCGCAATTTTTGAAATATATCTTGTCAGGAATTAACAGCAGTAGTTTGATCCAGTTTGATCTATGCGTTTGGTATTAGTTGGTGTCATCTTTGGTTTTGATGTTTTGATGTTTTGATAAGTATTTTTCAGTCATTTCAGTAGTTTAAAAATATGAGCGGAGAAAAACGATCTCGTGGAATGAATTCCACAACATGTGAAATATCATTATTATTAGATGATATTATTAGCAAGTATAAAAATGTCATATAAAATAAAGAATTTCATTTTTTTCAAGAAAATTGAGAACGCAGTTTCCTTCGTCATTCTAAATCTAAGAAAAAACGTCTAAGGATCGAATATATTGAAATAATCGTTCCTTATATAATATCTGGGTATGTCGTATTCAATTACATAATATATATCAATTATTTCTAAATCGTCATCATCTCCTAACATTTCCATTTCGATAAGACAAATTACAAATACAAAGATCTTACCATCTACCAAATCACAATTTACTCAAATCTAAATCATAAATCAACTTCAAAATTAGTATTTCGAGGTTAAATGGAACTTTAAGACACGGATTTTCTGAGCTTAGTTAAGGTATCCTTAACGTCGCGTTAAGGGTGCTTTTAAATACGGTACGAACGACTGAGTGACACTTAGTGGATTTAAGTGACACTTAACGCTTAGGTGTAACCGGTGCGAATGGCCCTAACGGAGACAAATACAAATCAAAATATTTCCATACCTGCCCCTTTTGAAAACCTTTTTTTGATTAAAAAAATGTTAACAGTACGTGAAATGGGGTTTTTCTCTTACAGACATAGCTGATTGAAGGAATCAATTTTCTACCTCCAAATAGTATCATTAAACTTTAGGATGGAAATGTCTTGTAGTTGTCACAAAACCACGGTACCACTGAGATTTCAGGAGAGTTTTTTCAAAAAAGAAAACCACCATTCCACAAACCGACTTACAAATATATTGATCTTGTGAAAATAACAGCTTCTCATCATCAAGTGTCTCTAGTTTTGTCATTTCATAAACAAAATACTAACTACTCAATTCTTGAATTATCCTCATCCATTATCATTTGCGCATTGCTTTCCTTTGTGTACACTACTGTTTCATCCTCTTTTTCGTCTACCGATGCTGTTCCTTATATTATTCTTATTCATAATAGGAAATATATCAATTTCCTTTTCATAGTTATTTTATTATTTTGGACTAGTCCAACTCTGTTCCATCCCTTTAAGCCACCTATTGTGCCTGTGCATCCATCCCATTTTCTCTAGATAGCAATAAAGCAAGATCTAATATCTTATTATCCAAGAGAGACCTTTAACTTGCTCCCAGCGTGCTACCTACCTCATTTCATTAAGATACAATCTCAATAACGACCTCAGCTGTTTAAAAAGCTTCATCTTCACAAATTAAAAATTGCTCATTACCATTTAGCTCATTATATATCCTCCTGGCTTTTCTCTCAACTAGTCGATAAAGGATAGGGGGCCATTGTAATGTACTAGAAAAAATAACTAGTTTATCTTCTGATCGTCATCGAGCAGTGTAACAGTTATTGAATACACTCGCAAAACAAGATAGAAGATATTTGTGTAATTAATGTTCAAATGCAGTCTTATCATGCGGGTCATACGATTCAACAGACATACTCACAGTTTTTGTTTTCGTTTATTGCCCTTAATCATATCCACATGAAATCCGTAAGATAAATAAGACAGACTTATGCAATTTGACGGGACAAAAAAGGATATGTATTTAGTTTTCAGCGATTCTAAAAAGTCTTTCACCAGCAAAGTTTTTGGAACTTCAGTTCTTCACGTCAGGTTTGGTTTGAACGACCGGGGGTCACGACGCAAAAGATCTGACCGTTGCGTTACGTTATGTTACGTTGCTTCGTTATGTGCATTACTTGCGTGCGTGTACTCTCTCCTGAGTCTCTCGTTTACGAAGCAGCGATTTATATGCTTCGGCCGGGAAACGAACCCGGGCCGCATGCGTGGAAGGCGAGCATTCTACCACTGAACCACCGATGCTACATTAAATTTCTATGCAAAGCTGGTATTCGCAGTGCTGGTGATCTACCTGAATTTGTTCGGATAAATTTCTACCATTATTTCCATGATTTTATTTTGCGCGATTGATCTTTTTTGTTTATTCACATCATCGGTTGTCAGGACGGTAGGTTGTGTTTACTGGTTTCTAAGTTTAACACGTCGGTAAGTGATTTACTTACCGTTCAGACGTCGGAAAATAATAAATAGCATACAAACAATTTCACCAAAATGCAAAATATATTTTCAACTGAACGAGAAGTATAAATGACACTTTTGACATTTCGTTCATTTCGAAGAAATTTAAATTATTTTATACGAAATTTATTCCAATACGATCGCGCAAAAAATGGTGTAAGCATCTCCAACGTTAAGGGTAAGTACAACGTTTGCATGTAGATTTCTCTCGTAAAATTGGACAAAATGATATGAGGATTAAGGGGTCTATGGTTGAAATAATACCCTTCTTGGTGTGCGTCATCGATTGTGACGTATATCCGGGTTTTCGGCATGTCGTTTATTTTATTTGAATATTTTGACATAAAGTTAACCTTAAATTTGATAAATAAAATCATCAGGATCGTATTCAGCCAAATTAGAAAAGGCTATGCAATTAATAACCACCAGCTTCTTTTTCTAACTGAAAATACATGGAAACTTTCAAAATACTGATGTTTTTTCGTGTATTCATGCATATTTTTCTATTATTCAAATAAATAAAACAATAAGATTTATATTCACTTTTCATAAATGATAATTGAATTTAAACAACAAAGTACAGACCTGTCGAGAACTGTCAGTGTGACAGTAGAAAAAGACGTAAGACACATTGCCGCTACGAAAGTAACGGCTTCATAGTATTTTAAATTCTCCATTGATAGGTTGAGCTTGCGCGTAATCTAAACATCAACCAATCACATTTTTGTAAGTCAAAGATTAGGGTTAAGATTTGTAATACATTTAAACGGTTCATTATTGAGAAATATTGATAAGGATTAATCACAGACCTGCCTTTTTTCCATTTCTTTTTACGTAATGTGTTAGAAAGACATCAACAATCGATGACGCACACCAAGAAGGGTATTATTTTAACTATAGCACATTTACTTTTTGAAATACAGGGTGTTAAAATTTTGAAAACTTGAATGTTATTCGATAACTTTAAAATGGATGGATAAATTGATTTGACATTTGGCAGCTTGTTTTTGAATGTAAAAGGGACAAAAGTTCCTACCGTGTGTCCCGCGACACGTTCTACCTTGTTTCATTTAAATGTCAGTTTTGTGGATTTAATAATTCAAAGTGACAATATGAATTAAAAGGAGCATTTTTCCGATATTTTGCATCCTCAAGTAATGGTACTTGAGCTGATAGCCTATTTCGAGAATGAATGAAAAAGTGGAAATTTGTCAACCTGTGTGCTGGAAACATAAACCATTATTTTCTCAGGGTATATTTGTAATCTCACATTTTAGTAACCTCTGTGTCTTCTGATTTGATACATACGGCTAGTGATCTTTGAACCCGCACGATCAAAGCACTTTTGACTATTCTTTTTTCTTATTATTTTGGGAATCAAACCACAATAATGTTTTTTATTTTTTATTTCGACGTTTCGGTAGCGTTCCAGCTACCGTTGTCAAGATTAACTAGTAATAAAATTGATAAAAAAATTTTTGGTCCCTATCTGACACAACGAAAAAATATGACAACTAGACAATCAATAATATTTTGAAGTTTAAGACTACAAAACTTAGTTGTCAAATTTTATTAAGGTCCATTCATAGTAGATCACACCTCTGGTAAAATGTGAAATAAAATATTTTATTTTATGACATTCTAACGATATGATAGTCTACTAGAAATGGAATCCAGTGAAGTGCACGTTCCAGGAACGTTGTTTTGAAAACAAAAATGATCATACAAAAACATTTCCAAAATAAGCTAAAAAAAGCGCTATCCCAAACGGCGAAATAAAAAATAAAAAACATCATTGTGGTTTGATTCCCAAAAGAATAAGAAAAAAGAATAAGTAATGCCACAAGGAACTTACAGAAGATACTTTTGACTATACCATAATCACCATTGAATGATATTCTCTCCAAGTGTGGTGCTTTTTTTAAAGATTTTATTTAGTAATCACTTTGATTTTAAGTTCATTTGTGACATATTAAAATAGAAAGCCCCCATCTGCTATTGCACAGTCATTCTCTTAATTTCTTCAGGTCTCCATTTCACACTGTACGGGGTTCCCAAATTAGTGTGTTTTGCAGGGTACCTGGTAAACTAGAAGAGATAGAAGAGAAGCAGTTGAGATGTGATGACTTCCTTTGTTGTTAAAGTAACGATAGCCTGATGAAATCTTTAGTAAGTCCCTGCAGTTGGAAGATACAGGGTAATTATTTAAAACTTCGAAAACTACAAGGTACTATAACTTCTTAATCGAGGAAAATATAAAAAAATAATATGGGAACTTTTGATAGATATAATATTGAAGAGTTCAATGGCGTACAGAATTTTTTGTTATGGGGCTCACTAAGGAAATATAATGTGAACTTATGTTGTTTTAAGTGGGACACCCTGTATATTTTGACGTTTTTCGTTCCCTTTCTCAATTCCCATTCACCTGACATGACATATTATATATCTATTTCCACTGGTTGGAGCTACAGTGCGAATAAACCTTTTATGAATGTTATCAGGTGAAACACCCTTAAAAAATTGAACACTCCGTAACGAAATTTAACATTTTATCATGAAGATACTAATGTGTAACAACTCCAATTATCAAAATTATGATTAATAAAAAAATTAACCAGATTTAAAAAATTAAAACAATAAACTTATGAAACAACAAGAAACATTGTAACAACTAATCTACCTATAACTAATTTTATTGGAATGTAAAAACTACATTAAATGTTCAAAATGTCCTCCGTTTTGTTGTTATAATAATTGACACCTTCTTACTGATCTTACACAATTGAGAATGTGCACTGGCTTTATTTTTCTAAATGCGACATGAATATTTTTAATAAATCCCCCTTACTATCGAAGCTAGTCCTGTAAATATTATTTTTTTTAAATCCTCAAATGAAAAAATCAGGAGAATTTACTTCCCGAGAACGAGGGGGCCACCTAACCGCTCCATAATTACCAACGTTTTTTTCATATTTTTCTTGACTGAGAAGTTATAGTACCTTGTAGTTTTCGACAGTTTTCAATAATCGCCCTGTATCTTCCAACTGCGGAAAGTTAATAAAGATTTAATTAGGCTATCGTCACTTTAACAAAAAAAAAGTCATACCATCTTAACTGCTTCTCTTCTATCTCTTTTAGTGCACGAGATACCCTGCAAAACACACCAATTTGGGACACCCTTACATACAATTCGGTATCAGATATAGAACCGTTAAATCCTACACTACAGTTTAAAACACGACTTACTGCAATTACATGTAGATATACCTACTATATATTTGTTAAGTTTTTGGGGAGTATACTGACATTGGATTATTTAAAATATATATTTGTACGGTTGTAGTTTACCATATGACTGAAAAATTAAGAAATTAATCAGAATTCTACTATAAGTTTTAATAAAAAAACGTATATTTCAATAATTTTTCAAATGACCTGGTATAAGCCTCATAAAATGAATGTCGAATAATAATAATTAATTTGTTGATATGTATTTATTAACAAATATTCCTTAATGTGGGTTTTTATCCGCATGCACTCCTATGAACCGTCGTTCGGCCATCTGCAATAACGAGCGGAAAAGTATCACTTTCTGCACTAGTTAGGTAATAGTATATTGTATAATCAGTGGGAGAAGCATAATATTCCGAAACGATTAGCCATGTAGCTTCAACGTCTATAAATTCTCGTTACCCTCCAGTACAATTTGCAAAACCATACTTTGTTTCATTTTACTGTAATAATCCATTTGTAACATTACCGCACGCTACAGCAGTTCGGTAAGAATATTACCGCACTGATATTTTCTAATTGCTTAGCAACTTCCCACTATTCTGGAATGTTGAGCTTTGCCCATAGAAAACAGGTCAAAATATTGTCACTTTTCCCACGATCGGAAAAAACTACTTTTTTCTACTAGCGTGTAGAAAAATCCACTTTTCCGCATTTTTTTTTAGAGTTTAGTTTTTGTACATTCAATTGAGTCATTTCAATAATAAGTTATGCTTTAGTCGACCCATTACTACAATGGGGCTTTGGCTACGCAATTGTCATCGAAATATTCATCATAAGTGGTTTTGTGTATTGTGGCAGAACTCAGTTTCTGGTTGCCAATAACTTAATCCATTTGAGGCGTCTGGCTTTGGGAAACGAAATAAACTAAAAAGCTCTTATATTATTTTCATAACTTTGATATGCTCTCAATATCGCAATTTGCATGATGACAACTAATCAGAGTAGAATAAGTCTTCCCGATTGTATTTGCGATGATAAAACCAGATCACAAACATATAAAGATAGAAGAATTGAAACTGATAATGTACAAAATACCGAAAACACAAAAAAATAATCATCAAAGAGTGATGAATAATAAGTTTGCAATTTCGACATTCGTATTAACAATTGCAGCAACTGAACAAAATCTAAATATCCAAAGTGTAAATGGAATAATCAATCATATAAGGGGGAAAGTTGGCTGACGTGTCCGGGGTTGCCAGACTTATGTTGTCAAAATCAGACAATTTTGTCAGAATTTCTTGCGTTGGTTTGTCGTTTTCATTCGCATTTTATAGTTTGCTATTTACTGTCTAAGATATAATCTGCTATTATCAAATATATTTAAAACAGAGTATCGAGCATTGCGTCGCAATGCATGAGTCTTAATCAAGTGATTGCAAGGAGATGGTAGTATCCCTAGTATCATATTTTGAGAGATAACGAGATAACGGTGGACCGCTAATTCCTATTACTTCTGTGAGTGATAAATACATTGTTACTCAATACTGCAATTCAACATGTGCATGAAGATAACATTTTTTAGTTAAACTTATGGCTTCAAACTTGGACATCTTGAAATTTATATATTTACTCATCAAAATTTTATAATTTCTGCTCTTATTTTTGAGTCGAATGTAATCTTATACAATAAACAAATTATCAGTATAATTTTATGCCAACAGCTGGAAAAAAATACATCGTGACAACGATGTAAGACATCTGTCATGTTTTGTTAGCAAACTTATCGTAAATGAACTATACCTTGATACGTATATGTATTGACAGCTGACATTAGGTTTTTGTCAACTGCAAGATGCGAAAAAAACCTCGATCTAAAAAGATCTCAAAATTTTCCGGCTAGGTACAGCATAGGTGGCGGAAGGACCCAAACATTTTTTAGTATTTCTTGTCCGGCATTTTGGCAGCATTTGTCTTGTATAGAACTCATCCATTGAAAGAATATGCTGGAAAACTATGTTACCATTTTTGCACATGAGGCTATATATTTCATGATAGACAATAGTATATTGGACCTGTTGCTATTAGTATGTCATCTTGATAAAAAAAAGCGGATAATACATATCACATCTACACCTTCGAAATTTTCATTTATTTAGACTGACTCCAATCCCAACTTTGTCTGAAAGCAGTATTTTCAAGTTTAACTTTGTGTCCTCTGTTTTTAGAGGGAAATAGCTAAAATGTCCTATAAATCATCCTTAATTGATTGGAGTGAATAATTGATTCTTGTAATGGAAGAAAGTTTTATCGATGAAACGACGTGGAAGCTACATAGGAAGTAACTTTACGCACACATCGTCTCTTAAATTCTTAATTTTGAGGGTAGAAACCAGAAGGTATGAAGGTGAATAGATCTGAAATTCAAGCCACAACGAAAAAATATTCTTCCTATTCCATAAACTCTCTTATATTTTTTATAGATAGAAGTATGAAGTAGACATTGAATATATATTTGGAACAAAATCTTGGCGAATGAAACAGTTAATAATTCTCAGCATAAATCCAATATTGAACTTCCATAACAAACCTGAAGCAGTTCAATAGACTCATCTTTTTTGAGGAATTCAATTTTATCTAGTATTATTTTTTTAATTATTATTTTTTTTCTAATTCTAAATACTTTCGCATTCGATACACGCCGCTGCTCTTGTTGATTATAGAGATAATCCAATTTATTCAGTTGATATAACGTTTTATTGAAATAAATGTGGAATAGGTTGATACATTTATATTAGCGTACGATACACAAGGGTATATATTTGAAATACATTTTACAGTTGAGTTAATATCGTGTTTTCCAAAATATTTGTTTGTAAATAATTCACAAAAACATATTTCCATATAAAGTGTGTACAGAGTGTGTTTTGACCATGGAACGTCGCAAATATCTCGGATATGCCATAATTTCGAAGTTATAGCTATATAGACTTTAAGCCCATGGGAAAAAAAGTGTCGCGATTTGAAACAACGGCAAACCCATTCACAACTATAGTTTATCATGCCACCATCGGTTCCAGCACTATGGCGTACATTTTCTCAGAAAAGCGCAGTGGAAAATTGAACATTTTATTTTTCACCCCCTGAAACCGTGATATAAAAATGTACGCCGTTTGTTACATTTGATAGTAGAATCATAGGAGGTCGGTCCAGACTATGACGTTCAAAAATAATCGTTCGTAAAATCTGGGAAAATTTTTAAAAACTCTTATTTTCTACCCCCTGAAACCGTGATATGAAACTGTACGCCGTTTGTTACATTTATTAGTAGAATCATAGGACATCGGTCCAGACTCTATGACGTTCAAAAATAATGGTTCGGGAAATCTTGGGAAATTTTTAAAAACTCTTATTTTCTACCCTCTAAAAAGGTGATTTCAAACTGTACGGCACTGTAGATTATACAACATATAAATAAATATTTGACAGAAGTGCTGTACAAAAATGGTTGTGTGAAAAGCCGTGAGAAATTGTTTCTTTTCCAAGATTTTCCTACTCAAAAAAGGTAATCTGAAACTGTACGGTATCTAGTGCAATAGGCTCCTTTTAGAATCCTACTATCAAATGTAACAAACGGCTTACAGTTCCATATCACATGATAAAATATCGCTCTGGATGGGTTTGCTGCTGTTCCAAATCGCGACACTTTTTCCCCATGGCCTCATAGTCTAATATTTTCATTATCTTCGTCGAAGTTAAAATAATACATTCAGATGTCTGCTACAGTTACAACTCAAACGTTCCAATAAATTAGTTTACCTGACAAAGGACGAATTGGAATTTTAATGATATTAGGATATGGTGCGATATGCGTAGAAGTCAAGAAAAAACGAGTAATATCTTCAATAATTTATATCCTGACAGAAAAACTGTCAGTAATTTAGTGATCATTGTGGTATTGTTCCTAACATAACTGTAATATTAGTGCCGGTTTTATGGACAATTATCATTTCACGAATTAGGTTTCCCCAAGACTTTGGAGAGAAAAGATATTTTTTCATTAAATTGTGTGGAAGATCAGGTGGAGTGGTGATTATTTTTCCGTGAATGATTGTTGATTTTGTCATGTAGGTGTGAATTCCAGGATAGTATTGTTTCCAGAATAATACCCCGATACTTGATCTTCTGGCATATGCACAGCTGTAAAATGAAGAGGATTGGCAGTTTTTGTCTCATGAGCTTTCATTTTGTAGTGAAATAAATGAGCGCAATTTTTGTAGGGTTCACCCTCATGCCTTCTCTCCTACACCAAAGTTCCTTTTCAATACAACTAATCCAACTTCAATTGTTATGTGTCAACAATTAACGCTTGCTTTTGTTAGGACCACAAAAAAAAAGTTTTGTGGTACGAACATAGAAATATATTAAGGTCCGAAAATTAAATGAATTTTTCATGCATGGAGATACATGCTTATATGCATGGTTTGAGATGTCTACTTTGACATATAACTGAAATTTGAAAAATAAATTTTAAAGTAAACCAGAATTTTTGCGTTATTCCAGTCTATGACTGGAACATTTAACGATAAATTTCATATGAAGGGTTCAATGAAACTTAAAGTCAAACCACAATATATTTAATGTCCGTTGGGACTCAAAACTTGCAACTAGTTTCGGTAACAATTACCATCATCAGGCTATAACAAATAGAAAAAGGTACCTCATTGTAAAGATCCAAAGAGACCAGAGGTACCTTTTTCTATTTGTTATAGCCTGATGATGGTAATTGTTACCGAAAATAGTTGCAAGTTTTGAGTCCCAACGGTCATTAAATATATTGTGGTTTGACTTTGAGTTTCATTGAACCCTTCATTTGGATTCTAACCACATTTGAGGTATGGATGAACTCTTAGAGTTGATAAATTCTTAGTTATATTCACTTAAAGGGCATATGAAACTTCTCGATTGAAATTTTTCTGAAAAAAAAAACATTTTTGAAGCAGCAATTTAGTAGAACTGTGGTGAAATTCATGTTTTCCAAGAACTTTACTATAATCTCAATGCTATTACCGCCTCGTCACATGATTAATGACAAAACTGTCTCAGCCACACCTATCTACGTATTCGCTGGGAAGGCTTTCTCGCTTCTCTTCGTTCTATCAGTTTTTTTCACAGTTTCCTCGAATTCAATCACTGTTACTTCTGTTAATACATCAGGACAAGATTTGAATATAAAAGAAAAAATTCATTTATTCAGAGAATAGTGAATTTAAATTTTTGGAAAGATTAAAGCCTAAAAACTCGTAATTAGTTGGAAAAAATTGCTTCAAAAAATGGCAAAAGTGCATCAATACTATGAAATCCGTTTAGAATGTCGAATTAGTATACAACTGAGTTATACAACTGATTGCAGAATACAAATCTAATTGATGGTAGATGTGATCCAACAATTTCTGAATGTTAAATGGTCAACACTTTTCCAAATATATTAGGTTTGGTCGTAGAGGTAATTTCCAATTGATTGGAAATTTGTCAAACCCTGACATTCCGTTTGTAATTCGTTGTGAATCGATTGGCAATTTTTGTTGCACGAACGGGTGGAAAATTTTGAAAATTTGACAGTGATATCTTTGATAAAAAATGAACTGAAAGTTCCTCATCACTTGAAGAAGACTAAAAAGAGCTGAAAAAAAAATAAGGAATGAATAAATACTTTTGTAATGTGTGTGTCATTCTTTGGCCATCCTAATAAAAAGCCGGAGATTTTTTTTCAAATGTCCGGTATTACAACATACAAATTATTTTACTCGCGTTTTTCTATGAGGAACTGACTGGTTAACTATTTCCATGTTTTTTTTTCACTTTAATAGAAAAATAGTGAAAATTTGTCACTTTCTACAGCATCACAATACGCAAGCTCTCATGCTCAAACTGAAAATTTGATTCCGGTCAGCAAATTATTCTGATAGTTGGCAACTGATCCAAATCCGCAAATTTCTTTCTACGAACAAAGGATTATATTGTTACGAACTCACTAGTTCCGAAGCCGGTCCTGTCGCAAACGATGAATGCGATCGTTCTTTCGCAGGTAATATCCAGACTTTTCTAGAAATGTACCAAGTCATACAATGGTTTATTGCGAAATTTCTAGAGTTTCGAGGGACTAGGTATATATAGCGGGTTTTCGAGTGAATCGAGTTGTTGTTCAGTATACAGTGAATCGGTAAACAGTTTCAGTATACAGTGAGTGAACAGAAGTGAATATAAATAGTGTTGAATATAAATTAGGACAATTATAATACCGAGTGTAGATAAATTAATAGACATTAAGTAGTGTGTATATAAATTAAGTTTATCATACTGTGTGAGTGTTTCTTTAATAAATCGATAGTAATTAGTCATAGTGAGTGTATAATTTTATCCCACAGTAAAAACTGTTTAAATAAATAGGAAAAACATTACATTGGTGTCAGAAGTGGGGTAATATAAATAAATAATTACGTAAAAATGGCTAAGAGACTAATGCCCAATTTCACCAACCATTCCCTGAAGTTAGGTAATACCTAAATCAGATTTTGGAATTGCTAAGTGAAATTTTCATTTTACCACTCGCTAAGAATTACTTGAGAGTGACAATATTGGGTATTTTTTATCATGTTTAAGCGTTTATTAGCGCATGGTGAAACGTAAATTCTATTTTGTCATTCCAAAATCTAATTTAGGTTATTCCTAACTTTAGGAAATGGTTGGTGAAATCGGACATATGTGACCTTAAAGTGACGGAACTAAAAGCAGAATTAGAAAATCGCGAGTTGGAAACGTCCGGGAAGAAGAGTGAATTAGTCGAAAGACTGAAAATAGCACTGGAAAGTGAAAACTTGGATCCAGAAACATTCTTATTCAATGACGAGTCCTCCACCCTAATCTCGTCAATTTCTGCTAATATGGACGAGAAGATTTCTAGCATGAAGAATGATATTTCTGCTAACATTTCCTCCATGGACGAGAAGTTTTTTACTATGAAGGACGATATTTCTGCTAATATGGACGAGAAGATTTCTACCATGAAGAACGACATTTCTGCTAATATGGACGAGAAAATTTCTACCATGAAGAATGATATTTCTGATATGAAGAACGATATTTCGGCCGATGAAAAAGGACATTGCCGCTGAAGTCGAAAATGAAATTTCCCCTCTGAAATCAAATATTGAGAAAATGGAGAGTGATATCACAAAAATGGATGAGAAAATCCAGGAGTTAGAGAGGAAATTGGCAGACTCAAGAACTCAAGACATGCCAGCAGATGAAAAGAAGATCGAGCAAATAAAACCCTGCAAGCCAGAAACACTGCCCAAGATAGAAGATATTGGCAGTTTTGCTCGAGTTAAGGCCCCAACGTTCGACGGAAAGATGTCATGGACCAACTATGTTAAACAATTTGAAGCAGCCGCTAGAGCGAATAATTGGTCAGACAGGGAGAAGGCAGTGAACTTGACCAACGCGCTTCGGGGAGATGCCTTGGATGTGCTTCAGACGATACCTCTTGAAGAAACGGATGACTTTGAGCAGCTGAAGAAGAGGTTGGACATGCAATATGGTCACGAACATCTAGAACACTTGTACCAATCGCAGATGAAGAATCGAAGGCAGAGACGTGATGAAATCCTTCAAGAGTATGAAGTGGATATTGCCCGACTAGTTCGATTTGCTTATCCATCGGCACCAGAGAGCATGATGGAATGTCTAGGCATCCAAGCCTTCATTAATGGCTTACGTGACCCTGATATGCAGAGAACGCTTCGTTTAGCCCATCCCAAAACATTGGTCGATGCATTGACTGCTGCCCTTGAATATGAAGCAGCTACGAATGCGTCAGGTTATAACAAAGTTAGGACCGTTCAAGAAGAGGGTGACGAAGATAAATTTGACCAGTTAGTCAACTTGATAAAAAGCATGGTGGAACCGAGGAAGATTAGATGCTGGAATTGTGGCGAGCTAGGACATGTACGCAGCTCGTGTAAACGACCTGGAACTCCAGCAAACCAAGAGCCCCAGTCCCAGGAAAACTAGAATGGGTCGGCCACGAGGGGGCAGCACCGACCCAGGATCGTTCCAAAGACCCTCTCATACTGATAGCCCCTCTCAGATGCCGTAATGACAGTGTATATGTGGATGGCGAAGTGAATGGCAAGAAATACACTCTGCTGGTGGATACTGGAGCAACTAGAACCATTATACGGCCAGAGATAATAAAATCTAAGAAGCTTCTGCCAACGAGGCTGCGACTCCGGACCGCAACAGGGGAGAGTGCTAATGTTCATGGAGAGACGCAAATCCAATTGGGAATTGGTGGAGAAAAATTTACGCATACGGTAATCGTAGCTGATATCGAAGAAGACGTGATTCTGGGAAAACAGAACCATCAAGGTGGGTTCCGAAGAAGTATTCCTTCATCCACATGAAAGCAGAACGGTGTTGGCAGCTGTACAGGAAGATACTGTTCTTCCTGCACGAAGCGAAACCATGATAGTAGCGCGGCTACAGGAAATCATGGAAGAAGGTACACCGGTTATGATGGAACCTTGGAACCACGACGAAGAGGTTGGTGAAGGAGTGCTTATTGGAAAAGGATTGGTTACGTCAACGAAGGAGATCCCAGTACGTGCTATAAACGTGAACGATTACCCAATTATCCTCAAGAAGGAAACCAGAATTGGATGTTGCACACCGGTGACGTCTGTAGTTCGTCAAACAACGACAACCGACAATTCTAATGAAAGATTCGAACAGATGTTGTCAATAGCTGGCCAATCCTTGAATCGAGCTGAGAAAAGGAAAATGAGAGAATTCCTCTTGCAGTATCGAGACCTATTCGTACCAAAAGGAGGGAAGACTGGTAGAATATCAGCCGTCAAACACAAAATCGATACTGGTAATGCCAAGCCAATTAAACAATCAGCTCGAAGGCTACCGCAAGCGAAGAGAGAGGAAGCTGAAAGAATAATTAAAGAGATGGCGGAAGAAAAAGTAATAGAACCATCTACTAGTCCATGGGTGTCTCCAGCAGTGCTCGTCAAGAAAAAGGATGGAACTACCAGATTCTGCGTGGACTATCGCCAGCTGAATAACGTGACAAAAAGGGACAGCTATCCTCTGCTTCGGATCGACGATACGCTAGACACTTTGGCTGGCAGTAAAATGTTTTCCACTTTGGATCTGAAGTCCGGCTATTGGCAAGTAGAAATGGACCCAGAAGACAAAGAGAAAACTGCTTTCACTACCGGATCCGGATTATGGCAGTTCAACGTCGCCCTTCGGGCTCTGTAATGCGCCCGTGACATTTGAAAGACTCATGGAAAATGTGTTGAGAGGGTTATCTTGGAAAACTTGCCTGGTCTACTTAGACGACATCGTAGTATTAGGTAAGACATTCGAGGACCACCTGAAGAATTTGCAAGACGTATTCAAACGACTTCAAGCTGCTCAGCTTATGTTAAACCCAAAGAAATGCCAGTTATTCCAAAACCGAGTCAACTATCTGGGTCATGTCGTGAGTAACGAAGGAGTAGCAGTAGATCAAGAGAAAATTGCTTCCATTAAGCAATGGCCGCAACCAACAGACAAACATCAAGTCAGGAGTTTTCTTGGACTTTGCACATACTATCGAAGGTTCTTAGGAACTTTGGAGATATTGCCAAGCCACTAACTCGACTCACAGGAGAAACAAGAACTTTTCATTGGGATAAAGACTGTCAACTTGCTTTTGAAACCGATACCTACTAGGATATCCGTTACCAGAAGGAGACTTCATTCTTGACACTGATGCAAGCAACGTAGGAATTGCAGAAGTACTCTCACAGATCCAAGGAGGCCAAGAAAGAGTGCTGGCATATTTCAGTAAAGTTCTCTCCAAACCAGAACGGAACTACTGCGTCACGAGAAGAGAACTTTTGGCGGTAGTGAAGTCTGTGGAACACTTCTATCAGTATCTCTATGGAAAGAAATTTTTAAATCGGACTGATCATGCAGCACTCAAGTGGTTGATGCAGTTCAAGAACCCCGAGGGCCAGATCGCTAGATGGATTGAACGACTCCAAGAATACGATTTCAACATCGAGCATCGGCTGGTGTGAGTCACCGAAATGCCGACTCCCTATCTAGACGACCGTGCCAACCAGACTGTTCCCACTGCAACAAAGTGGAATCTAAGGAAGCTGCAGTTTCAAGAACTAGAGTAAGCAATGAAGAATGGTCACCCAGCAGGATTAGAGAAGATCAGGATAATGATCCACACCTAAAGATGATCCGGCAATTGAAGCAAGAAAACCGGCGACCTACCTGGCAAGAAGTGTCAAGATTTTCACCAACACTGAAGGCATATTGGGCTCAGTGGGACTCCCTTGTCCTGGAAGAAGGCCTGTTGAAACGATGATGGTTCCGAAAATAGACGACAAATAGTTATCCCGAGATCGAGAGTAGCTGAGGTACTAAGGAAGTTACACGACAGTCCATCAGGAGGTCATCTGGGAGTGAAGAAAACCCTTCAGCGAGTCCGTGAAAGGTTTTATTGGATGAAGAGCTCCGACGATGTGAAGGACTGGTGTACGAATTGTGCTACGAGTAATGGACCACATCACAAGAGAAAGGCTCCCATGAAACAATACAATGTTGGAAGCCCATTCGAAAGGATTGCATTAGATATCGCAGGACCATTTCCGACGACAGAAAATGGTGGTAAATACATTCTGGTAGTGATGGATTATTTTACCAAATGGGTAGAAGTTTACGCGATTCCGAACCAAGAGGCCACAACTGTCGCAGATGTATTGGTGAAAGAATTCATTAGCCGATATGGAGTGCCATTGGAAGTTCACAGCGATCAGGGAAGGAATTTCGAAAGCCATGTATTCCAGGAAATTTGTGAGAAGCTGGGAATTAAGAAGACCAGGACAACGGCGTTGCATCCACAGTCAGACGGAATGGTCGAAAGAATGAACAGGACCATAGGAAAATACCTGTCCAAAGTAGTTTCCAGCCACCAGAAAGATTGGGACCAGTACCTTTCCCTATTTGCATTGGCGTATCGATCTGCCATCAATGAGTCCACAGGTGAAACACCTGCAAAAATCCTATTTGAACGCGAAATGCGACTTCATTGTGACCTGGAATTTGGTTGTCGTCCTGGAGAAGATCTAGCGGGAGAAGACTACGTGATCCAGTTGAGAAAAATGATGGACGATGTACACGAATTGGTTCGAACGAATCTCCAAGTTGCCAGCGACAGAATGAAAAAACGGTACGACACGCAGACTACAGAAGGCAGTTTCAAAGAAGGGGACAAAGTATTGCTACACAACCCGACGAGGAGAAAGGGCTTTTCTCCAAAACTACAAAAATCTTGGGAGGGTCCATATGGAGGTACCGGTAAAGCTAGATTTGGAGTTACTACTGAGCAGCGACAAGATTTATTCACGCTCCCGGAAGACTATTCACTGGCACACAACATCCCAGCCAATATAAAAAATGCACGAGGTTTGGCATTCGTCTTTCGAAAGAAGTTTGGACAATCAGAAAAACTTTCAGAACATATTCCGACGATTCCGACCCCTGGCAAGACACTGAAACTCAAACACAACTCACGACACATCTTCTATCTTGTAACAAAGGACGAATTTCAAGATCGATCCACCTACCGGAATGTGTGGGAAGCGCTACGAAGTCTTCGAGACCACGTGCTGGAATCCAACGTGAAGAAACTAGCGATGCCTAAGATAGAGAGCAACCAGTTGGATTGGCAAGTCATTAGGAATATGGTGGAAGTGATCTTCGAAGACACCAATGTCCACATTTTAATCCAATCAAAAAGATAAACGTTTAAACTCAGTTTTGAAGAAGATCAAAATTAAAATCAAAAATTATGACTTAGTGTTTACTAAAGCTGACAAAGGTAATTGCTTGGTGATCTTGAACAAATTTGATTACATCAAAAAAGTAGAAAACTTTCTGTCTGAACATAAGTTTAAATTACCTAATTCGAATCCTTTTAATAGTTTCATTAATAAAACAAAAACTCATATTAAATTGAATATTGATCTTTTTAAGAAATATAATGCACCACTTAATTTGATTTCGAGTAACCCAGTTATACCTCGTTTATACGGCCTTCCTGAAATTCATGAGGTTGATATTCCAATTCGACCTGTAGTAAGTTTCACTAACACTCCAATTTCAATTATAGCTGCCTTTATACATAATTTGATAAAAGATTTGACTCATTTTCAACCTAGCTTCTCAGTTATTAATACTTTGGATTTAGTAAATAAATTGAATACATTAAATATGCCCTTTAACAATAACTGTCTTATGATTTCTTTTGATGTTAGTAATCTTTTTACATCTGTTCCTAAGCTGGAGACTATACCTCTAGTAGGTGATTTGCTTAGATCTAATTTTATTAATGAAAATACTATCAAACAAATTTTAAATCTGCTTAAATTTTGCCTTTCTCAAGACTTTTTTGTTTTTAATGGTAAGTTTTATCAACAACCTGAAGGTTTAGCAATGGGTAGTTGTTTATCTCCATTTTTGGCTGACTTGTTTATGAATAATTTAGAAGTCAATCACATAATTAATGAAAATAATAGTGAAATATTACATTGGTTCAGATATGTAGATGATTGTCTTGTTTTTATTAATGGTAATTCAATAACAGCTAATAATCTTGTAAATAAAATAAATTTAATTCATCCCAACATTACTTTTACTTTAGAAGTTGAATCTGAAAATAAATTAAATTTCTTAGATCTCACTATCCACAAATCAGATAAATTAGAATTCAGCATATATAGGAAACCTACACAAACTGACCATGTCATACCTTCATTTTCAAATCACCCCCATCAACATAAAATGGCAGCTTTTTATTGCTACATTCATAGACTTCTTAATGTCCCACTTTCACATTCCAATTATAATAATGTATTGAATATTATTAAACAGATAGCTTGTAATAATGGTTATGATCCTAATATCATTAATAGGTTAATTCAGAAAATTAAAAACAAAAGAGAACAAGAACTGACTTATCCTTCTGAAGAGAAATCTTTTAGATATGTAGCTTTACCTTTTCTGAATGAAAACATTTCTCAAAAAGTTTCAAAATTATTTAATAATAAATTAATAGATACAAGAATTTCTTTTAAGAGCACTAATAACTTGAGTAAACATTTGGTCAATTCAAAAGATAAAATTAATAAATTATCAAAAAGTGGTATTTATAAACTTGAATGTAACGATTGTGAGGCTTCATATATAGGTAGAACTTGTAGACCTTTAAAAGTTCGAATAGGTGAACATTTGAGTAAATATGAGAATTCAGCTTTTGGTCATCACTTAAAATTCAATAAGCATACTTTTAGTCCTAATCGTAATTCAACAATTTTAAAAGAAGTTAATTCCAAAAATTTTAATAGGTTAGATTTTCTTGAGGATTTACAAATTAGTGAAGAATTACAAGACAATAGTTTTTGTTTGAATAAACAAGTACAATTAAATAGATCTTATATTCCATTACATAGACGTTTAAAAGATTAATAGTTTATTTTAAATATTTCTGGACTCTTGTTATACTTAGTTGTTTTTGAATTAGATTTAGGAATGGGTTCTCATTAAACCCTTAATCTTTTTCTGGCTAGTAGTTGATCTGAGTAATGGGTCCTCATTAGACTCTAAATCAGATCTTTCTCATTGAAAACAACTCACATTGGTTTTTGGATATTTTTTAAAGTATAATTTGACCATTAGTTTTAAATATATATAAAAATTTTTTCAATAAATTCTGTAATCCTAATAATACTAATCCTCTATCTATGATGATATTCATATTTATCCATAACATCATCAAGCTGATACTATATGTTCCATTTGTTTATTTTAAATTTTTCTGAACTTTTGTTGTAGTTGTTTTTAGAATTAGATTTAGTAATGGGTTCTCATTAAACCCTTAATCTTTTTCTTATTATTAGTAGATTTGAGTAATGGGTTCTCATTAGACTCTAAATCAGATCTCTCTAATTAGAGATCACT
>CAJUYI010000587.1:0-34584 GCA_910591695.1 Galerucella pusilla | reverse complement strand
GTTCATCGATTCAGAAGATAGCGAGACTGAAATCGATGAATTAATGTAAAGGTTGCCACATGCCAATAATATAACTATTTATTTAAATCATTGATAACTTTAAGTTTATAAAAGTATACATATTCTCTGAGAGCGTTGTTTAACATATCGTTTGGAGTTATGGAACAAAATGCATGTAAAATTTGTAAAGGACTTTCAGAGGTGATAGTTTTACAGAAATCCAAAACATTATAATAAATTTAAATTTAAATTTTCCAACATAGCTATACGTTGTATAATTAAATTATTTAATTTTAAAATTTGGGATACTTGTTCTTCATCCATGTAATACTCGACGCCATGTTTCCTCACAAAAATTACCTTACAGTCATCGTAATTTAATGGGGTAATGGTGCAGTAGTCTCCACATGGAATCGAATCAGGTTTGAACTCATCTACGGTCATCTGTTGCATCATTATTGAAATAAAGGTATGCCATTCGTGAATGCTAAAGGAAATTTTGCCGAACTTGAGCTGCTGAGATAGAATTACAGCAGGCGTGAATGATCTAGCAGGACTTATTCCACATGTTACTTCATAACCAGAAATTGAATATTGTGTTGAAAGCAGGTACACATTTTCAGACTTTGCAGCAAACTCATAGTTTTTTAAAATTGTATCCAGCTCTGAAGTATAGTTATTATCACTACTACTACTACTGTCGTAACAACTACTGACATCTTGATAACTCATGTTGCTAACTGAGTTTGAGATCTGAAACGACTCCAATTTATAGCGTGTGTGTGTGGCCTTTTACGTCATAAAACATCAACTCCATTAATCCAGCTGTTACGTCCGGATTCGATGTTTTTTGTAGTTCTTCGTCATAGAAGCAGCCGCTGATTGGTGTCCCTTGCATGTCTTCAAGTAAATACGTATCAGGATTGGTAATTTTAACTTTGATGATTTTGAATAGTTCTGTAGTCCAATAGGGTGTATATCCTTTTTCAAAGACATGTTTTGCCTTGGATATGCGCACAATGTCGCCAACTTTAAATTTTCGTGGACCGGCTATCTTTAAATGACTATAAGTGTTATTCAAAATAGATTTTTCGTTGGATTTGTTGACTTGAGAAGGCTTATATTTTGTTATGGAATGTTTTGTATTGTTATAGTTTTGAGTAATTTCAGGCAGAATGTCTATCCATTTGTGGGTGCCATTTAAACTGAAATACTTGTAGAGTTTCGATTTTAGCGTTCTTATAACACGCTCTGCCATAGAAGCTTTCATTGTACTAAATACGCTAAAATGATTTATGTTGTGTTTACCCATTAAATTTTTAAATTTGCTGTTGTAAAATTCCTTTCCCTGATCAGATTGTAGATTTTTTGGTATTCGTCTAGTGTGAGCGAGGATGTCCGAGAATGCCCGAGTAATCTCCTCTCCGGTCTTCGTCTTTAGTGGGCGTGTCCACACAAACTTTGAAAAACAATCAATAACGACTAGTATCATTTTATGATTCCTATTTTGTGGAGCAAAATTCCTCATCTCCGCAAGATCAATTTGCCAAAGATCGTCAAGGCCCTTAATGATAGTGCGTCTCCGAGTGAATTTTTTCCGTATCGGTTTGTGGAGTTCGTTTACAAGCTGAATTTTTTCTTTGGAATACATATTATGACTTACTACCAGCTAGCTTCAGCTCCAGACTGTTAATGCGGTTAACGGTATTCGTATTCATAACCTTAATATTGTTTACAATGCCCGAAACGTTAGTTTTCATATCAGAAACGGATCTGATATTTTCTGTAACTTCTTTTTGTAACTCATGTATGCTTTCAACACACATGTTAATAGAAGCAGTGAATTCTTTTCGAATAAATATTTTGGCTGTGGTAATTGAATCGTCAACGTATTTCTTCGTAGCCATATCCCTAGCTGCTACAGGGGGACTTCGCAAAATAAATGTATCAATTTCGTTAGTTTTATTTTGTAAGTTAGTAATGTGCGCCTGTAATATGGGGATTTTCTTCTTATGAAGCTCATTTCTTATTTCGCTCAATCCTAGGCCTAGGCCTAGGCCATTCAACTGCACATCAACATATTTTTTTGTTGCAGCATCACTATTTGTTGTCGGTTCCTTAACATTACAAATTTTCACATTTTCAATATCAATATTTCCGTCCGGTGTATGAGGAAACGTAATTTTCGCTGGTAAACGCGCATAGGGCGTTTGATGTCTATGTCCGAATTTATCGACTGGCATAATTGAAATGAACAAGTTTCAACTTGTATTATTCTATTATATCTCCTCCTCCTTGAGTTCATTGATAATTGCTACTATTTCGTTGTCGTGTGACGTATTACCTGCCTCTTTTGAAGCAATCAACAACTTCAAACGATCCCTAACTCATTCGCATCGTCCCAATAAATATACTCCATAGGTTTATCATTATATCTTAAACGATCGATACCTTTTCCTTTTGCTGAAGGAATCGATTTTAGACGAGTCAATACCTGAGACGATCTATTTGTCGTCGTTAGAGATTTTGTTTTGAATAAATGTTTTATGATGTAGTGATATTTTTCAGTACTTGACCCCTTAAGACGATCTAACGTGTCTAAATGAACTTCAGTTGTTGTCAAAAGATTTTTATAGTTCTGTAAATCTTGATCATTGTAACTGGGGTAAAATAGAACTTCATACAAGCCTGGTGATCCAATAACATATTTTCCTTGTTTGTTTTTCTCAGGTAGTGTGATTATATTACCGGTTTTTCCATCAAACGCAATTCGACGTTTGCCTAATGACCAACCGATTTCATCGTTGTATATCGGACCATAATTTTTATCGATTTTATCATGTTTTTGGAAGTAATCTTCAATGAACTGATGACTGATGGCAGGATATTGGTCCAAATAGTCTGCGAAAGCTTCCTGGGAAATTTCGGGGCGTATCTCTTCTGGAGATTCAGAACGTGTAATATTGCCGGATTCATCGGTTTCGGCCACCGGTTCCGTTTCGAGAAAAGGTGTAAACACATCATCTGGTTCTTCTTTCTTCATTTCCTCCTTTGGATTCAAACTTGTAATAGTTTTTTGTAATGTCTTTGAGGATTGCACAATTTCTTCGAGTGGTTCAGATATCGGCTTGAATAGTTTATTAATAGACTCATCTTGCTCTGATTTACCTAATTTCAAAGTATTTTTTGCGAATCAGTCTGGCAAGTTCGGACACTTTTTTCTTGCGCAATGCAGTAGCAACCTTATCGTCAGACATATTGGTATGGACTAAAGACGCAGCTTACAATTTTATATATTTATCGAATCCTTTGCGATACCTACCACCATTAAGGGTAAAATCCTTCATAATTACCAAAGTACCATAGCGGTCACACCAACACTTTGAACACACATTTTTGAATGTGTCAAACGTCATGTCTGGAGATACGTGTTCGTCAAATATATGTTTTAAGTTTACCTCATCCTGCTTGAATAACACAATAACATTACAATTGTCGCGAATAAGCAGCATCAATATCTTTATGTCTACACATGGAGTAGTATTCACGAATTTTCTGCTGACCGTCACAGGCTACGTCATCGAATAAAAAGATGGAATTTGGTCGAGCTTTCTCTGGACTAATTATTTCCTCATTGTCTTCAAATGGAAAATACCCAACACCCTTGACTTGTGCTATAACTTCTTGCAGCAATTGATACTTTGGTTGAAATAACGATTTTAAATAGACATAAACATTTTTGAATTTCGCGCCATTTGGATTGAATAGGACCATCAGCACGGCATTCGTCTTTCCACACCCGCTGGGACCGCATATAATGGCACGGAAAGAATTTGGTAACAATTTACCATGTTTGCCGATCGATGGCGTTGAGGTGAAATCTAGATTTTCAATGGGTATAGTCTGCTCTTGTTGAATTATTTTCATTGTGTGTGTCGTTTTTCGTAGTACTACTCTTTAAATATAGGTGTCACCACTTACGCGTATCAGTCTCAATGTTGGTGTTTGAAGGAGAAGGTCTCTTAAATTATCTCATCAATAAACTACCTATTGAACTCCACTTACCTAGCTATCAGTACTGTGGACGTGAGTACTCCCCCCCACCCCATTTGTGAAAAATTAATTTGTTTTTTTTGTAGCCGGTACAAAATTGGAAAAACGTCTTGATCGCGGAGATCCGGGCATCAACCCCTTGGACGCTGCTTGTAAACAACACGATATTTCTTACTGGAAGAATAAGTCTCTCGAGGAACGACACAAAGCCGATCAAATACTTGAAGATAAAGCTTGGGCTCGCGTCAAATCAAAAGACGCTTCTTTGACAGAGAAAACTGCTGCATTACTTGTGACAGGTGGAATGAAGGCGAAAAGAAAGCTGGGGGTGGGATGTCGCCGCAAACGCCGTTCTTTTCATCGAGATGTCATTCTAAAAGTGGGAAAGTCCATGAAAAAAGGGGCATCTTTGAAAGACACTGCAACGTTTGCCTTACGAGCAGCCAAAGCACTTATTGAAGAATTTGGTGGGAAAAAAGAAGTCGAGGTTTCTCGAGTAATACCTGTAGAGAAATCCAGAGGTTTCCTACCACTTATCCCTTTGTTTGCTGGCCTTTCGGCACTTGGAGCTTTGTCAGGTGGTGCTGCTGGGATTGCTAAGACAGTCATTGACGCAAAGCATGCGCAAAAGAAATTGGAAGAAGATGTACGTCATAATAAGGCTATGGAACGTGTAGGATCTGGTCTGTATCTGAAAAAGTACCCAAAAGGTGGTTTTGGATTGTATTTGAAAAAAAACCAATAAAGCTACCCATTGACGCATTAACCGACTTTGACATAACACATTACGCAAAATTACTTAAAATACCGCATTTTCGAGGAGTTTTCATGCGAGACACTCTTCCCAAAGCCGGCCCCCGAAAACAAGAATGCGCAGTGGTTAATTTGGATACTTCTAAGAATAGCGGAAGTCATTGGGTAGCTTACAGAAAGATAAACAACAATGTAGAGTATTTCGATTCATTTGGTAACTTGAAGCCACCGAAAGAAGTTGTTAAATATCTGGGAAAGAGCGCGCGAATTTTCTACAACAATACCCAATATCAAAACTACGATCAAATCAATTGCGGTCATTTGTGTTTGAAATTTCTACAGCAACAATGACGGAACTATTACTACAACATATCTACCATAGAAAACCATTGAGTAGTTTCACTGCCGAAGAACTAAAGCACTTTCCCATTGAACATCTAATAGAGTGTGTAAGACCTTCGGAATTGCTGGAAATGTGGCATAAACTCCCCAATGAATATCGAGCAAATTTTGAACTACAAATACGACTGTTTAATCCATTACAACCAACCTGATTGGACGACCCATTGTGACGGTCCTCCGAGTTCC
The DNA here is from genome assembly GCA_910591695.1 of Galerucella pusilla. Taxonomy (NCBI): domain Eukaryota; kingdom Metazoa; phylum Arthropoda; class Insecta; order Coleoptera; family Chrysomelidae; genus Galerucella; species Galerucella pusilla. The sequence goes on along the minus strand of CAJUYI010000587.1, from coordinate 29,190 downwards.
CAAGCAACATGTTTTCTTTGTAAAAAAAAAAATAATTAAACATTTAGGGCCGGTTTTACAAGAAAAAAGATTTATACTAGGTATAGTTATTCTGGGTATAAAGTTATACCAGAATTTATACCTAGAATAAACTAGTTGGTTTTACGATGCTTTTTTACACCGGTATAGCAATTCTTGGAGTTAGTGTGTTATTTAAATTCATACATCTCCCTCAATTCATTAGTCATCATGTCGCAGCTGCTGAGAGTAAACAGCACCAATCACGTGTTCACCTTCCAACCTCCTACGCCTATTGTGCTCGATCCGAAGAATGAATACGAAATAGCTCTACGATCTTTTCATTCTTATCACAGTATACCAAACATTGAAAATTGTAAGTTTTACTACTACGATACCAAGGGCAAGCTTCAAAGTTTTGATTTTCCCACAGGATGTTATGAAATTGCTGATCTTGAAGCGTTTATCAGTGATAAGTTGGGTGTGAGCAATTCAATCAGACCGGTATTTTCACTAAGACCCAATCACAATACGTTGAAATTTGAAATTTCCAGTAAATACAAAATTTCCTTCATGGAAGCTGATAGTCTTGGAAGAATATTGGGATTTTCACCGAAAATACTCGACGCTAACAAATTGCACTCTTCAGATCTCCCCGTCAAAATCATTAAAGTATCTAGCATACGCTTCGATTGTAACATTACCACTGGAGCCTTCGATGCAAACAGACCTGCTCATACCATTTACGAATTCGTCGTACAAGTAGATCCAGGATATTCCATTTGGCGAAATTCCTCATAATTTGCTCTACTTACCCGTTATACCACAACGTGAAATAACCAACATCACTGTCATGGCCTTAGACCAGGACGGTCAGCCTGTAAACTTTCGTGGAGAACTAAGTACGTTGGTGTTGGAGCTTAGAGCGCGATGGGGCTAATAATAAATCATAAAAGACAATCTGCAGCACTTTCAACTTCATAAGCTAAGCAGTCGCCAAAGCTGAAACAGCTCACGTTCGCAAACAAATTGGTCCTGCAATCGCTGGGTTTTAAATTGAAAAATTACAACCATGTATGGAAAACGTCTACGCCAAAACGACAACATGCCAATGTTTGATATCTATCGTAAGCCGATGTTTGATGAGTCAATTCGAAAGGCCGAATATAGAACCTATGCTCCATTCATAAAATCATTCAATTGCAGTGACATTGTGGAGTTTAGCATTAATCAGGTTGATTCGTTCTTTGCAATGAGCGAAACATTGTTGTGCATTAAAGGTTCGCTTGAAACACACGGAGCTGGTGACGTAATATTAGCAAATAATGTTGGAGCCTTTCTATTCGATTCATGTACGTACAGTGAAAGTGCCAGGGAAATGGAAACAGTTCGAGATCCTGGAATAGTAAGCGCCGTACGTGCCATGACCTGTTATAACCAAGAAGATTCCAATCATATATGACTATAGCCGGTTGGAATTACCCAAAAGATCCTATTCTGAATGTTAGCGACAAGTCCTTTAACCTTCAAATACCTCTCAAACATATTTTCAACATTTTCAACGATTATTCCATGATTACATGTGGACGTCAAACAATACGACTAGTTCGGGCACGAAATGATAATGATTGCTTATATATTACTGAAAAGAATGTCTCTGGAACGCTCTCCACTACAACAGCTAAAATTAACATTACAAGCGTTGCGCTGAAAGTTTAACATATCTTTCCTAATGACGACATAAAATTAAATCTCATGAAATCCATTCAAAAAGATCAACCTATAGTTATTCCATTTAGGAAGTGGGAGTTACACGAATTACCCTCAATTACTAAAGGAGCAAGAAGTGAAGTTTGAGCTGTCAAGACATCCACTTCAGTTGAAAGACCTCGTTTTGTTATTGTTTTCTTTCAAACCGACAAACGTAACTTGAGTACAGCTGACCCGACTTTATTTGACAATGCCGACGTACAAAGTATAAGACTGTCACTTAATGGTGACTATTGGCCCAATGAAAGAATGCAATTGGATTTCGCTAAAACTGACTACAATGAGGCATATTTTAACTACACTGAATTCTATCCCAACTACGCAAACTGCACACAGAAGCGCCCCCTGCTGGATTATTCTTCTTTCAAGAAACGGGCATTGTTTGTTATCGATTGTTCGGAACAGGAAGAAAGCATGAATGCGTCCACAGTCGATGTAAAACTTGACATTGAAGCAAACATAGGCTTTCCCGAAAATACCAAAGTCTATTGCATCATAATTCACGATTGCGTGATGGACTACTTCCCCCTCACGCCTCCGCCTCCACCACTGGTTTTCAAATACTGTATTACCATTATAAATAAAGTTTTTTTAAAAAACATGGGTTTTATTGAAACACTCTGTATATTCATCAACTTTTATATTACATGAAGATTGGAATTTTCGTTTTACAATTTTTAAAATTAAAACAAATACAGCCACTAATAATATACATGACATGGCGAAAACGTTATTAATTTCATTTTCTATATCCTTTTCTGTTCTGTTGAACATGGTGTAGGTTGAATACGTCTTAACGGATAAGTAGTTCGCGGCAGTCTACGGGCTAACTGATGGACCTCTTCAGGCACCCAGTTTATACGAAGACTTCTCCACGTCTGTCCTTCCTTATCAGATAAACTAAGATTTTCCAGTTGATTTATAACCTCACTTTTATCTTCGTAAAAAGCAATGTCTTTATTTAATTTACCAATATTCTTAATGAACTCCTCAAAACAATGACTGTACTCTTCTGAAGACATATTACAAAATAACACTCCGGTGGCACGATGTTATTTTAATCTGGCCGCGCCGCCTTATCATCCTAACGGATCTTTCTCGACTACGTCAGATTTTACAGCAAGAAGCGTACGGTGCGCGCGCTGTTATCGACCGTGCCGCGCCGCCTTATCATCCTAACGGATCTTTCTCGATTACGTCACATTTTACGGATCTTTCGGTGCGAATACTTTCTCTGTCCAACTCCTACCTTCTTTGTCACACTTATTACAGCATATAATACACTTCTTCGCATTCTATACACAAGTGAGATCGCTCTCGCTGCCGGCTCGATTGAACGGGAGCGCGCGTGCGCGACGGCAGCAACACTACCTTTTTTCGAATCTAATATTCGGAGAGTTCCATGGCTGAGTGGGTTAGGCGTATAGCTATGAATGCGAAGGACCCGGGTTCGATCCCAGGAGAAAACATAATTCTTTCAATAATTTAAAATTACGGATTAAAAATGGCGGACTGTTGCGTCGAATGGACATGGACAGGACAAAATTTAATAATTTAAAATTACGGATTAAAAATGGCGGCGCGGTGTGACACGTGACGTTTGACAGATGACATGTGACGTTTGACAGATGACAGATGACATGTGACGTTTGACAGATGACACGTGACATATGCGCAGTCTGCGACACGTGAGTCTTGCACATGCGCAGTCCACTTCCGGTCTAGAAACGGCTTAGTATATCTACTAGTACTTTTTGCCTCAATGAAAATGTGAATACACAAAATGTAAGGTGTTGGAGTGACACAAATCCTCACACGTTTCGTGAACAATATACCCAATTTCCAGAAAAAAAGTCAATGTTTGGGCAGGTATTTTGGGAAACCACATAGTTGGTCCTGTCTTCCTAAATTTAAGCGGAGAAGTGTATCTGGAGATGTTACAAAATACAATTGAGCCGTTAATTCTTGAAATTCTGGAAGATAATCCAGATGAATTCGGCCATCTGGAAATAACATTTCAACAAGATGGTGCTCCTGCACATTATTATGGTGCAATAAGACGTTACCTGGATGGAGAATGTCGAGGTAGATGGATCGGCCGGCGAGGTCCCATAGAATGGCCACCTCGGTCACCAGATCTGACACCATTAGATTTCTTTCTATGGGGTACTTGAAATCCAAGGTTTATACTACGGCACCAGATAGCATTGGCGTTTTGAAACAATTAATTATTGAAGAATGCAATGCAATTTCAGCTGACAGATTCGAACGAGTACGACAATAGTTTACTAATAGGATGTATTACAGTATTACTACCAGGAAGTAAACGGAGCACATTTCGATCACTTGCTATAAGATTCCATTGTTGATATTTGATTCATTAAATTTAAAAAAATAATTTCTATAATTTTGGTATTGTAACGGGTTAATATCTTTATTAAAAATAATCAACAAATTACAATAATTAATAACAAAAAAATAAAACTAAAAGAATAAGGAAACTATTTCAAAGAATTATAAGCAATTATATCAAACGTAGATTCACGTAACCGTGGCGCTTGGTCCAAATCGGCTGCAGTGACTTTGCTTGCTTCTACTCTGCCGTCGTCTGAAGGTATAGGATCTAGTCAGATCTCTGTTTCTGGTGTAGCACTCGCGTCCTTATTGCGCGCCATCTATGCGCGGGGATATGATGGTTGCAAACTAGACTGGGGTACATTGCGTCGCATATATATGACCGCTACAGCCTCCCCCTCTGACGTCGAGGTCGTCCCGATGAGGCGTCAGAAATAATAGTGGGAGACTGTGTATCTGACTTGCGAGGCCGTCCTCTTCTCCTAATCTCCCGCAATGGTTTAGGTACGTCTTCTGAGTCTCCAGAAGACTGATAAGGAGTCAGGTCGCTGGTATGATAAATCCCTATTGGGGTGGAGTCTTCACTCGACTCGGCAACTTCGTACCTAGTGGGCCCGTGTTTACGAAGTATGACGTAGAGTCCGTCGCGTCGTGGTGCCAATTTCGTTGAGTATCCTTTTGTGGCATTACTGAGGAAATGTGACTTGACTAGCACTTTGTCGCCAGGTGCGTAGTCCGGCCCATGACGAGACTTGACTAGCACTTTGTCGCCAGGTGCGTAATCCGGCCCATGACGACTATGTTTATTCGCATATGCTTGATTTTTCTCTTGTCGTTCTTCAGTAAGCTCCTTGGCTAGACGGAGAGACCTAGATAAGTTTTGTAGTCTGGGTGTGATTTCAGCGACAAAATTTTTGTTACGCACGATGGTGCTAAGATCGTCTGTGACATCTTGTACAGTCCGCAGTTGTCTTCCGAAGGTCAAATAGGCCGCCGTATGGCCTGTACTTTCACATCGGGCTGTGTTGATGGCGAATCTTATAGAGGATAAGTGCCGGGACCATGAGAGGTGCTCTTTGCCAACTAGTATACCTTATTGTGTTTTCAAATCACGGTTCTTTCGTTCGACTACATTTGCTTCAGCGTGATATACAGGAATTAGGGCATGTCTGATGTCTAGACAAAACGTGAGTTTTTGCATTACGGCGGACACGAATTGTGTCCCCTTGTCGCTTATCAACCACCGTGGTATTCCATAGCGGAGAAATATTTCATCGATTAATACTCGTGCGCAATTCTCTGCCGTAGCATCTGCTAGCGCAAACAATTCAACCCAACGACTGGTGGTATATTCAATTATATAAATCCACCTTTTGCCGTCTTCACTTAACGGTAATGGTCCGAACAGATCGACTGCTATAACTTCAAACCTTTGGTTGGAGACTACTGTTTGTAATAATCCCGCGGGCTTCCTATTATCGACTTTGTACCTCTGTTATTCTAAGCAGGTGGATACATATTTGACAATGTCTTGGCGCATTCCTGTCCAAAAGTATCGCCTAGAGACTCGATTTAACGTTCTTTCTACGCCGTAATGTCCGGCGGTAGGGTCGTCGTGGTATGCTCTTAAAATTTTTGGACGTTCCTCCTTTGGCACCACTAATCGTGCGTTCTCATCTTCCTGTTCCTGAGTATACCGATAAAGTACTCCCATATGCATGAAATAACCCCGTTTGATCCATTTAGCGTTTCTTTCGTCGTCTGCTGCGTCCTCTAGTGCCGCAATAATCGGGGCAAGTTCAGGATCATCTGTTTGTTTGTGACGCATCTCCTTTTCACTTCGCTTAGGGATGTCAAATTGTACAGTGCAGACCTGACATTCACTGTTATGATTCTCGCATATGGGTCGAGATAAGAGATCCGCAACTACATTTGTTTTTGTTTTTTTTTATGACATTCCGGGAACGGTTTCATTGGGATAGCGCTTTTTTACTTATTTCGGAAACGTTGATCCTAATAAAACCGTTCCTGGAGCGTGCACTTCACTTAATTTCGTCCCTAGTGAACTATATTTTAAAAATGTTATAGAAAAATATTTTATTCCACATTTTATCGAGATCTACTATGAAGTATTTGACAAAAAATGTCTTACAAAGTTTAAAAAACATAATCCTTCTTGGTAACATTAGCTGGAGCGTTACCGAAACGTTGAATTGGAAAAAATAGATAAGAATGTGGTTTGATTTAACAAAATAATTAACAAAAAGTCATATTATGTTGCATTTTTCTCCACACACAATATTTATATTTTTTCCAGACCGTCATACACTTTTTTGCGCGATCGATCTTTTTTGTTTATTTACAGCATCGGTTGTCAGGACGGTAGGTTGTGTTTACTGGTTTCTAAGTCTAACTCGTCGGTAAGTGATTTACTTACCGTTCAGACATCGGTAAGTAAACTACGTCCTAGCCCTACATACATTTGAGTGGTCCTAAATAATATATTACTTCATTCATTACACAAAGGGAACAACAAAAAATGGGAAGATTCATATTTTTTTAATGAAGAGAACCGAACAGAACAATATAAAAAGTAATGAATAAACAATTCCACCAAAATGCAAATTATATTTTAAACTGATCGAGAAGTATATATGTCATTTTTGACATTTCGTTCATTTCGAAGAAATTTAAATTATTCTTTTCGAAATTCGAATATCTCAATACGATCGCGCTAAAAATGGTATAAGCATCTCGAACGTTAAGGATAGTGCTTTCACGTTTCTTAGGCCTTGGGCTTCGACCGATATATAAAAAAAGGAATGAGTTAAATAGAAATCCTTATTTTGTATTCGGAAGATATGTTGGCGACTAGAATTTGTATGTTAAACTTCTTTCTCAACTACGAATTGCCATAGTCTTCGTTTTCAGCTTATCAGGAATATGTGAGTTTAAGGAAAAGCTACTTTCCAATTGAATGCATTTTGATATAGAAAAAAGTACCGTTCATTGGTCTAAGAAACACCCAATTTGTACTATTCATCAAATTTTATCCCCCTCCTGAAATAATATACCTTCGCCAATGGATTATCCAATCATTAAAACATATTCTTCCTACACCCACATGTATATTGTCCATTTTCTGCACAGTTTACAGAATGGAAATGTAGGTCATATCGGTTAACTGAACGGATATGATATCATATACATCCTAGAACGTATATGAAATCCACCAATCAGCATTCGCGTTTAGTACCGGTCACTCTTTTTTTAAATTTAAGAGAAACATCAAAATCACTTGTCAAAAAAGTCTCTCATAGAAGCACTGGATCAAGAATATTCATTTACAAAAATTAACTTAAATAAAATAATCCGTACAAATTAACAACAAATAATACTAAGGGGACTCCTGATGGAAGTCAGATTTTATAAAATTATGTAATCCATCCGACGTTATAGATAAACCATTAGCATATTGCTCGGTGGTCGAGTGGTAAACATACCAGGACTCAATCCCCCGCGAAGAAATTTTTTTTCAATTATTAATTTCAAATAATTATTCTGCTCGATATTGGTAACGACATCAGGTAGTCGCTTTAGATATTCAGCAGAATATTCATTATTATAGAGCGTAGCATTATATAAATTGTACATTTATATTGTACGTTCATCACAAAAAATTAGTGGAAAGATAAAATTGAATTGGTAAAATTATGAATAAAATTGTTGAAAATTTTTAATCTTAAGTTATATTACAGTTTATTAAAATGTTTAGTTTCTACTAGATTTTTTCTCAAGTGGGTCGTAGAAAAAATATACTGTTCGACTCGTGTGGATTGTCCATATCACACTCGAACGATTGATCAAACTTCGTCCTCTTGCGATATGGCCATCATATCCACACTAGTTGCACAATAGTATATTAAGTATCAAGAACGGTAAGGGTTGTTTACCGGTCGACAGCAATGTTTGGAGTCTGAGCGTAGCGAAGCCTCCAATTTTGATGGAGACCGGTATCACCCTTAACGTTCGAAATGCTTATACCATTTTTTGCGCGATCGTACCTATTGAAATAAACTTCGAATAAAATAATTTAAATTTCTTCGGAATGAACTAAATGTCAAAAGTGACATTTATACTTCTCGATCAGTTTAAAATATAATTCAAATTTCTTCGAAATGAGTGAAATGTCAAAAGTGACGTTTATACTTCTCGATCAGATTAAAATATAATTTGCATTTTGGTGAAATTGTTTTCATGCTATTTATTACTTTTTATATTGTTCTGTTCGTTAAAAAAATATAGATCTTATTTTTTTTGTTCCTTTCGTGTAATGAATGAAGTAATATATTATTTAGGACGGTATGTGAATCACTTACCGACGTGTTAGACTTAGAAACCAGTAAACACAACTCACCATCCTGACAACCGATGCTGTAAATAAACAAAAAAGATCGATCGCGCAAAAACTACTATTAAACGCATTCCTAGGAATAGACTCGCACAAATTCTTATTTCCACTACTAGCTATGAAGTAGACATTTACTGCATCTTCTAGCTAACTGAGAAGTTGGATTCCTCTATTACTCCAACAAAAATGTGTGCAACATAATTTTGTATACCCAGGAGATTATCTCCAACGTATTTGATGCTTGGAATTACCTTACAAGATAAAATTATTTGAATAAAAATGTCGTTTGCTTAAAATTCGCGCTGAACCAAAAATGACTTTTGACATAGGTAGTGAGTTCATAATCTATGGGTTAGCTTGAACGATTAGGCTGCTCCCTACCGATTTGTATATCGACACTGTCAGCATTTGATTTTGACATTGAAATGTGTTCATTTTATGTTAATTTCAGAAAAACATGGATGAATTAATGTTATTAACAGTTGAGTTTGAAAATCTTCTGTTGATGGGTAGCCAACCTTAACCGATGATTTACCGTCGCCCCAACCTTTATTAACAAGAACTTGTGTATATATTATACGAATTGCCATTAGTCGTGTCAAAAATTGTACCATGGTGGTAAAGACATTTATAAGCCTCGCACCCTATTCGACTCGGAGCAAATTCCCTCGCTTAATAATTTTGGTGCTTGGTTAATAATAGTCTTCACTAGACTCCGTTCCACGCAAGAAGAACCCACTAGAGTGTAGATATTGCAGTCGTGTGCGCGAAGAAGCTGCACACAACAATATCTGAACATCAATATCGGTCAAAGCCCAAGGCCTAAGAAACGTGAAAGCACTCAAGTGGTAGATGGTGAAAAAGTGAAAAATCGTAGCGTCAGAAATTCCCCGCCCTTCTGCTGCTAAATGATGCTTTTGATATCCATATTGGTTGTACGGTGAAAAGGTGTGACTCAGTGTCTTATACAACCCCGTTTCATGTAGGTGGTCTTTTACAGTTATCAGTCACAATGCGTTTCACGAATATGTTTGTAATATCGACATATCTCTAGTGGAAATTTGATTCACATCCAGCTTGGAATACTGCCTTACAAATCCCGCCGGATATTAACAAGCGTTGCGAGTCCGCAATCTTTCTGGTTAACAAATAAGTGAGAGATAGGAAATTTTCCCAAACTTTTCATAATAATAGGTTAATTTTTGCTCAACAAAACTTCAATTCAAGAACTGGCCAACTTCTAACGCAATAATTAGGCTCTCGAGAGAAGTTTATAATTATATTAGAGGTAAAAAGTGTACATCAAATAAAATATGCACGGCCAAGAACGAACCAGTTATATCAATTTAGGTCCCATAATTAGTATAGCACTCCATTATTGCCAGACGTCTAGACAATTTGCCAGTAGATAAACCGAGAAACTCAATCAGTTTTTTTTTTGTTCACTGAAACTTTTAAAAAAAGTTCGTGAATACCAGAAGTCATGTGATTGATAGATGAGCGTATAAATATTATATTACGAGTAGTACCTAAGACTTTAATTTAAAAATGTATCGATATAGTATATTAAGTATTAAAAACGGTAAGGGTTGTTTACCGGTCGACAGCAATGTTTGGAGTCTGAGCGTAGCGAAGCCTCCAATTTTGCTGGAGACCGGTATTATCCTTAACGTTCGAGATGCTTATACCATTTTTTGCGCGATCGTATTTCGAAAAGAATTTCGAAAAGAATAATTCAAATTTCTTCGAAATGAACGAAATGTCAAAAATGACATATATACTTCTCGATCAGTTTAAAATATAATTTGCATTTTGGTGGAATTGTTTTCTTCATTAAAAAAATATGAATCTTCCTATTTTTTGTTGTTCCCTTTGTGTAATAAATGAAGTAATATATTATTTAGGACCACTTAAATGTATGTAGGGCTATTACGTAGTTAACTTACCGATGTCTGAACGGTAAGTAAATCACTTAACGACGTGTTAGACTTAGAAACCAGTAAACACAACCTACCGTCCTGACAACCGATGCTGTAAATAAACAAAAAAGATCGATCGCGCAAAAAAGTGTATGACGGTCTGGAAAGGATATTAATATTGTGTGTGGAGAAAAATGCAACATAATATAACTTTTTGTTAATTATTTTGTTAAATCAAACTACATTCTCATCTATTTTTTCCAATTCAACGTTTCGGTAATACTCTAGCTAATGTTACCAAGAAGGATTATGTTTTTTAAACTTTGTAAGACATAACATTTTTAAAATATAGTTCACTAGGGACGAAATTAAGTGAAGTGCACGCTCCAGGAACGGTTTTATTAGGATCAACATTTCCGAAATAAGTAAAAAAGCGCTATCCCAATGAAACCGTTCCCGGAATGTCATAAAAAAAATTTTTCACTTCACATTTTATCGGGGATATGATCTGCTGTGAATGGACCTTGGAAATTTGACAACAAATAACTAGCATTCTTATACTTCAAAATATTATTGATTGTCTAGTTATGGTCTAGTTATAGAATTTTTTTTTGGGTCAGACTTTAAAAATCGTTCTTGATAATGGTAGCTGAATTGAGAAATATACACAATATTATGGTTTCAAAACAATATTACGGTTTCATTTTCCCAAAATAATTGACAAAAATAATAATGAATTCACCACACCAACATTTAAAAGATATTTACCAAAGCGTATTTACAAAGCAGGAAACTTTCTTACAACACATTGACGTCACAAAGTAAAATATCTTAAGATAACATTAAAATCAAAATGATCCTTTGATTAGGGTGTATTATATCTAGACTTTGAACATTTTTCAATTTGTTAAAATTGACTTAGACTGATCCACGAACACGTGTTCGTCTAACGGATGTTGAAGTGACACTCCTTCAATTTTAAATCAACGTCACTGTTAAAATTACATTAAATTTAAAATTTTTTAAAAAATTATCCCCTGATTGGGGTTGAACTGTCGTCATAAATTAATGTCTATCGGTTCGTGCAGTAGACGCAGCGGAATATCCCTAAGTCAATACCTCAAAGACAGAAAATTGAGGAGAGGGCGAAAGTCAATACCTTCCGCTCTCTCTCGAGTTTCTGGATGTACGCTGAAGTCAATACCTTCATCGAGGGTAGGGTATCCCTAAGTCCATACTCTATGGACAGGAGCTTCAAAGGAGTACGAAAGTCAGTACCTTTCGCAAATTAACGGTTCAGGATTTTCACTGAAGTCAATACCTTCAGCGCGGACAGATTTATTCAGACAGGTCAATACCATGCTAAACTTAGAAAGAGATTGTCGACAAGTGAGTACCTTGCCAACCGGAGAAGGAAGCCCACCGAGTCAATACCTCGCTAGAATTATCGGTCGTCCTTTTATATCCACACTGGCTTGGCAAAAACAGCTTTGTATCGAACCATAGTATAGTCTGTACAGAAAGTACGAGGAGTAATAAACCCTAATTAAGTATGCAAAACCCTCACAGGGAGCACCATGAAATTTTTGATAAATCTCTTACTTTAAATTACATTTCTTCCGTAAATCTAAAAACCAGGTAGATCGACCCCGTATTTGTTTCAGTTGTAGCAAATTTTAGGGTTTCTTCATTGTTAAAGGATTAGCAGATGAGCAATAACGCAATGCAGTGGTGTGTATTTTGGGAAAAAAATACGTTTTAAATTTTAATATAATAAAAAATGAAAAGAAATAATTATTGGAATACATTTATTACTTACATTTTATTCTATATCCGACTCTGAAGAGGAAGAATCGTTGTTGACATTAATAATAATAGGGTCGATTAAATCATCACAAATATTGTCAATTTTCCACATATTTGCCTCTACTTTGATAACATGCTCGATACAGTTTGTCCAATTTTCCTTACTAACATGACTTACAGCACTCTCAAACAATTTCACAACATCGTTTATTTCAAAAGTAGTATTTTTTTTTCCAACTTCCCCCTTTACCTGAGCCCATATTAATTCTATGGGATTAAGTTCACAATGATAAGGGGGAAGTCGAAGAACTGATATACCACGAGAAGAAGCCATTTCTTCTACAATGTAGGTTTTGTATTTATTCTTGTTCATTTTTGCAATTCTGTAAAGTTCTTTCCTTAGTGGATCTTTTGGAAACTTAATATTTTTCGAAATAAGCCACTCCAAAAGCTCTGCTTTACGCCAACGACTTGTAGGCAATGCTTCTCGTAACCGTGAATGGTAACTTGCGTTGTCCATAACAATAACAGCCCCTTTTGAAATCAGATCCAAAGTTTGAACAAACCATTCCTCGAAGACATCCCCATTCATATCTTCGTGATAGTCCCCCGTGCGTTTTGAAATAAAAGTTTATAATCCACCATCAACAAAACCTTCAGAACTTCCAACATGGACAATGATAAGTCTTTTTCCTTTTCCAGATGGTGGCTGCAAACCTAACGACAAACCTTCCACGAATGCCTGCCTTCCGCTTTTAATGTTTTCATCTTGCCAAGATTTGGAAACTGTATATCCAGCATTTATACACATATATATATATATACAAAAATATATAAAATAATTATTGTTACAGATTGGTTTGTTTTCTATTATGAATAAACTGTGTTGCCTTTCTTTATCAAATTTACTAAAATTTATGTACCTCTATCACTTTTTTTTATTAAAATTAGTACATCCCGTTATCTCTGACCTAAATCGTATATTCTTTAGCATAGCTGCAACTCATTCGTTCAATACAAAATGTACCTTACGGTATACCCTCTCAAAATATATTTTGGTACGTCTATGAAATCTACTTAAATGAATGATTTATTACTCCTCGTACTTTCTGTACAGACTATAGTCTTTAAAACGATGTTTCCGGGGGACTTCGTTATAACTTCATATATAGAGGCATTATAACATTTTTCGCCAACTTTACCGGAGAACCAATTATATGAACACCAAAAACAGGTCGAAAAGTATTGTTCAGCATCCCAAAGGCGAAATAGTATATTACACACCGAGGTGGGAAGAGTTTCATTATCTCGAGACGGGAATGACACTTCCTACCGAGGTTTGTATACTATTTCATTTACAACTAACATCCCGATCAAAATTAATAAATCTTTGCTTCGTTCTGAACACACCTGAAATATTACATTTAACAACTAATGTCACCAATATAAATAAATGTCAGATAAAGTCGGATAGATATTAAGTTCGCGAATAATAAATGAAGAAAAATATCCTCTGATGAAGAATTGATTACATTTTGAATAAAATGGTGACGTCTTTTGACAGTTGCTAAGATGCTGCTAGGGAAGCCGTGCGATTTACTTTACAGCTGTGCGATTTTTTTTACAGTGCGTAATAGACGTCATTACTTTGATACCGACTGTGTGTTATTGACTGATTACAGGGGGGGGGGGGCGTAGGTAAAATTCATAACGCTACGATTTTTGAAGATTTTTACCATCTGTCACTTGATGACTTTGTCGCTTCACGTGAATATTCCAATCAAACGTCAGTGTATGTCAAAGTTTTTTCAATTTTGTCCTATTTTTTGACTTATTCGGTATTGTACTACACATGCAGGAAACGCTTTAGCAGCTCCGAACCATGAGCTGCTAAAACTCATTTTTTGCCTTTGTGACACAATATACGATATAGGAACGTCAGTGTATGTCAAAGTTTTTCCAAAATTGTCCTATTTTTTGACTTATTCGGTATTGTACTACACATGCAGGAAACGCTTTAGCAGCCCCGAACTATGAGCTGCTGAAACTCATTTTTTGCCTTTGTGACACAATATACGATTGTATTTGAAAATAATATCAACAAAGTATTAATCAGAATCGACAATATTGTATCTGTAATTGAATTTGTATGAATGATATTGTATCCTATTACTCAAAAGTCCCCCAATTCAGCGTATCAAACTATCGTCCTTTGCGATTTAAGTTAGTATCGCTTAACTTTCAAAGAATTGGTACAGGCTTTAAATTTTTTCCGCCCTGTAACTGTAACTATCATCTTTTCCATATTTTCAAACCTCATTGACTAAATACCATAAAACGGATATATTTTGAGTTGAAATGTTTCAAATTAGCAAAATGGTAAACGCGTCCAATAGTTGTTGTATATGTATAAAGTGTAGACTCGAGTATTTGATTCTTTAAAGTCATAAATTTGACAACCACTGACCGTTTAAAACCGAGATAATAGGTTTGTTCGTAGAACAGTCAGAAACTATCGGAAACCGTCAGAGGCATCCGCATTTAAAAAAAAGTGTTCGTAGAAGCAATTTGACAGTTGGTGATTTAAAAATCATTTGTTCGAAGAAAGAAATTTGCGGTGTCGGATCAGTTGCCAACTATCAGAATAATTTGCGGTATCAAATTTTCAGTTTGAACATAAGAACATGCGTATTAATTGTGATGCTGTAGAAAGTGACAAATTTTTACTATTTTTCTATTGCAGAGAAAAAACATGCGGTCCGGTGAAAAATCCGGTGAAAAATCGATAGTACTCACCTATTTTGAAGATTATCTTTGAAAAATTTGCGGGTTATACACAATTTACAGAGAAAAATATAATAAAAGTTTTTTTTTCTCCACTTGAGCCATCACTTTTTGGCCCGATATTTTATACAAAAAACAGTTTGACTGTATCGCACTGTACACTGTACAGGAGAGTGATCAACAACATGTGTTCTCGCTATCTATGAAAAAAATCCAGTTAGATTATTCATAATATTGTTTAAATTACCACTTTTATAAATATATATTTGACAGAAACCAGTTTGGATATAAATAATTTTAATAATAATCGCATACACAGATATGCAACCTACAAAACATATAACAAAATACAATACTTTATAGCGTGGTTGCCAGCTGTAATCGACTACTCGACAATCATGCTACATGACTATTAAGATACGAAATTAAATATTCTATCAGACTATATTTTTAGTTAGATTCATTCAAGACAAACCCAAGAACATAAATGAAATTATAAACACATTTTATATATGATGATATCCTTATATTGCGTATTTGAAGAAGGGGAAACAAATATATAATCATTGTAATTCAGCCTTCCCCTCAAAAAATATCCAATACTTTGTAATCCACATCAAGTTATTCCAGAAGGGGAGGGAATATAATAATTGGATTCACCCTTCCCGTTCTAGAATAACTTAATTATTCTAGAAGGGAAGGGTGAATCCAATTATTATATTCTCTTCCTCTTCTGGAATATCTCTTGAGGGCAAGGCTTTTGCCTTGCCCTCAAAAGATATCCAATACTTTGTAATCCACATTAAGTTATTCAAGAAGGGGAAGGGTGAATCCAATTATTATATTCCCTTCCCCTTCTTGAATATCTTGAGGGGAAGGCAAATGCCTCCAATGATTTGTAATCCACATTAAGTTATTCTAGAAGGGGAAGGGTGAATCCAAATATTATAATTTTTCCCTCTTCTTGAATAGATTGATGTGCATTACAATGCATTCATCCCTCTCATCCAATACTTTCGAAGATGAAATTCGAATGCAATAATTAATTAATATTTTAAAAATATCATGATTCTCACGTAATCGTTTACATACAAATTTGTAGCCTGTCAAATATATATTTATAAAAGTGGTAATTTAAACAATATTATGAAGAAACTCACTGAAATGTTGTTATTATTAGCGAGAAAACATGTTGTTCATCACTTTCCCGTTCAGTGTGATACGTTTAAACGGTTGTTTGTATAAAATATTTAGTCCAAAAGTGATGGTTCAAGTGGCGAAAAAAAATCTTTTATTGGATTTTTCTCTGTAAATTGTGTATAACCTGCAAATTTTTCGACGGATAATCCTCAAAATAGGTGAGTACTATCGATTTTTCGCAAAATCACTAAGAAATTCGTGTGTCCCTATAGTTCACCGGACCCAAAACATGGAAATAGCTAACCAGTCAGTTCCTTCTAAAATAAAACGTGCGTAAAATCATTTGTATGTTGTAATACCGGACATTTGAAAAAAAATCGCTGGCTTCTTATTAGGATGGCCAAAGACTGACACACACATTACAAAATTATTTACTAATTCTTTATTTTTTTCAGCTTTTCTTCAAGTGATGATGAACTTTTAGCTCATTTTTATTGAAGATATCACCGTCAAATTGTCAAAATTTTCCACCCGTTCGTACAACAAAAATTGCCAATTGATTTACAACGAATCCCAAACGGATTGTCAGAGTTTGACAAATTTCCAATCGATTGGAAATTCCTTCCACGTTCGTATTGTAACTACATTCACAGTATGATCAGTTAAAACGTCCTGTACAATTTCCCCAACTATACTGCAAAGTTATTGTTCAAAAATTGTTTCATGGTAATAAAAACTTAATTTTGTAGTGAGCCCACCACAATCAGTACTCTACTGTCTATAGTCCAGTCGGGTTAGCCCAAAAACTATCAAAACATGCAGGATGTGAAAGCAGTAGGCGAGATTTTTGATGGAATCCCTTGAAAATATCATGGTCAATGATCCGTTGCCTCCACCGGTTTTTAGGCTGTACTAATTGCACAACAGTTTGTAGCCAAAACAACTGAAAATGGGCCTGTTTTTCGCCATGTTTTCGAATTTTACTCGAAAAGTAATGAGTTTATCGTGCATCTTTATGGGAAAAAAGGTATAGAGCGTGAAATTTGCTATGAAATTCCGTGGTTCAAAATGGAAAAATGTCCATCCCTGCAGCCACAGCGGATAAAAATAAGTAAGAAAAAAAATTGAAAAAACAGCTGTTTTTCAAACGCAAAATACCAATGCAATTTTTGAAGCAATACAAATCATTATTTGTCTCATAATACGCTATTTATTCCCGAACTGAATGCAACAAACTCAGTTTAAATATCTTATTTAGTTGCTGAGTAATCTAATTGTTAATAAACATTTTATTTGGGATTTGGGATTCAATAACTCGGGATTAAATGGTACGAACTGAACGTTTAAAACGCCAAAAGTTGTGTTTTTTAAGTCCTTTAAGTGGGATTTCCAGATTTTAATCAAAATAAAAAACCACACAGATATCTTAATTGTTACTAAGATGAAATGTTAACCAATTTTTTAAACTAACGTCTGAATTAGTTAAACCGAAAAAATTGTTGATTAAATCATTGCATAAGATAGCTGTAACCTTCTAGTATGTGTAAAATCATTATTGTAAGTTTAAACAAATTTTTGTGGCATATGTCTTTATTCTAGCAATGTCTATTTCTTTCACCTAATGTTCATTGATAATTAGATTACACAGCAACTAAATAAGATATCGAAACCGCGTTTGTTGCATTCAGCAACGTTATTATGTGACAAATTATATTTACATTGCATCATAAATTGCATTACTATTTTGCGTTTGAAAAACAGCTGTTTTTCCAATTTTTTTTTCACTTATTCATCCGCTGTGGCTGCAGGGATGGGAATTTTCACATTTTGAACCACGGAATTTTATAGCAAATTTCACGCTATATAAATATTCACGATAAACTTAATACTTTTCGAGTAAAATTTGAACACATGGCGAAAAACAGGCCCATTTTTGGTTGTTTGGGCTATAAACTGTCATTCTGCAATTAGCACAGCCTAAAAACCGGTGGAGGCAACGGATTATCATTGATCATGACATTTTTGAGGGATTTCATCAAAAACTCGCCTACTGCTCTTACATCCACCTTTAATGCTAATCCGACTGGACTAGTATGTGAAAAATTTAGTTAGCTAGAAATACATAGTGATTCATAAATAAGGTGCTACAAAAGTTCACGAACCCCTAGTATCATGACACTGGCTTATTAGAATTTCACAAATTTTAGATTGTTGGTACAATTGTAATTACAGACACTTTTCTGTTGGAACGATAAGTTACGAGGAAGTTAAGAAAAACCTAAACAATGTATGACCTGAGGGTGATACCTATCACAATAAGGGATGTTGAGATAGTGATCAGGTGAAAACTTCTTGGGATTTAGTTCCTAACTTAATAACGGAAAAATTCCACTTAATATGAAAATTTAATCAATTTTTTCTACCTTTTGATATTTCAATATTCAATTTTTGTATATTATAAGACATTTGAAAAGGTAGAGATGTTCTGGAAACTGTGAGTTTTATGTTGTCAAAATACGAGAGAAAAAATGTTTTTCGCAAATAATTTACCGCTAGCATTCAGATTGATAATAGTATATCATGATATTAGGAGAATAAGTGATACTTCATGTGCTGAGTGTGGAAAGTCTCACGAAGGTAGTGAGTCAAGCAATCCATGTAAAGCACATAAAGTAGCTCATTCTCCGAATATCATATATTATTTTTCCTTCAAATACATAATTTGCCAGACTATGTTCGTCAGACAAACTTTCAACACTCATCACATGAAGTACCTATCACTTATTCTCCTAATATGATAATATACCATTATTGCCATCCGTCAGTAAAACCGTCAATTATCAGATTGATTTCCGGAAGTAAACAAACAGTTTACATAATATATGCGTCTGGTAAACTATTTTGACTTTGACATTACTCCAAAATCATCATCTGTCAGTGTCACGCTTCTCCCTATTACGGCTCGATAATAGTTTTCTTGCGATTTATTTGGAACTCCTTTGACTTCAGGAATCAGCTTTTATAATGCTTTAGAGTGTACCTTCAATTTAAATATGAAAAATAAAAAGTAGATTTGTTCTATATGTGCTGTTTACTTTGTCATAATAAAATGCAATTAAATATACCTCAGTTTTTATATTTTGAATTCTGAGCAGCTGGCGATAAAATTTTGTATGCACCACATCAGTAAAGTGTCTTTATCGGACTGGCCTGTTATTCGCCTCGCTTCGCTCGTCTCATAATGTCAGACTCGTCCGATAAAGAATCACTTTACTGCCTTGGTACATAAATAACTATTGTCGATATGTACCGCGCATTTGTCAATTTTATCAAGGATTTGCTGAAGTTGAAACATGTAATAGCTTTTGGTGGTAGCTGGTTGCTCCTCCACCTACAGATTTCACCCGAAATATAATACTGAACCTTTAGAATATAAAACGACTAGCTAAAGTGGAAATTGAATAATTGAGTTCATATACTCGCAATCGCTGGAAATTCTTAGAATAAATTTGTTTGATTGGCTAAATCGCATTAACTCGATTATATTTGCTCTGGTATGAAAAAAAAGACTCTGGTAGTTGAAACGTTAACTTTGTTAGTTAACATTTCAGATAATAAAAATGTGCAATAATGACTTCAGAATTTTGATTTTTGGTGGAATAGTCTATATATATTACCTAAAAATATTTCATTCAAATATTTAATAAATTATTTCACTATTTCACTTTTATGATTTGTGGTGGAATAAACTAGTAGACCAAATATCAATATTCAAGAGGTATTTTACCGCGAAATTTAAAATTTCGAATGGTCTTTAAATACGGATGAGAAAGGTACCAGCGGTTCTTCTCTCATCGTCTGTAGACATAGCAAATTGGAACTGTGCAGTAGTCCAAGTAATAATTTTTAACAATTTTCACAAAATCTAATAAGCAGCCGTAACTTTTTAAGTTCCCATTTGGATTACTGGTATGTTATTTCTCTTGTTACATTCATATTTTAAAAATTTCAAAATTCAATATTAATATTCGGTGAGTAATTTTTTTTTGTACTAAATGGATACCCATTTTGGAAGCCACATGGTTATACCTTTCCTCTCCTATCTAGCTAAGTTTTATAATAGTTATTTTTAGTTCAAAATTATTGCTCCTTATTTTTTTAAATTCAAATCATATATTTGTCCAGGATGAATTCTTAGGTTCAATTTTTACATTTTAACTATTGAGCTGGACAGATATCCTCATGCTAAAATTTTTTTTTGTTATTTTTTTATACTTATACCGAAATAATTCTTGTAGCACAGTTCTCTGGACACAGTTCTCTGGACACAGTTCTCTGGACACAGTTCTCTGGACACAGTTCTCTGGACACAGTTCTCTGTACACAGTTCTCTGGGCACAGTTCCCTGGACAAAGTTCTCTGGACACAGTTCTCTGGACACAGTTTCCTGGACACAGTTTCCTGGAACACAGTAGTGGAGTACCTTTATTAAGTTTCTGACAATCAGTTCATGGAGTAGTAGTTTACCGGATACAAATTTTTTTTGGAGACATAAAGTTCTTGCATAACAACATCCCGAAGCTATCGTTTCCTGGATATAGTTTACCGGATAAAAGTTTTTTTTTGAAACATGAAGTAACCTGGATACAGTTTCCCAAATACCGTTTCCTGTATACAGTCCATAGAAGTACATCAACAGTTCCAGTTCAACTTCATCTTCATCCTCATATGTTTTTTTTTGTGCTAAGTATTTTTTTTATATATCCTTATTGTTTAGTAACCCATTTTTCTTTGTAATTTCGAAATCGTAATTATATACATTTTTTTACGTAGTGGTTTTATTTATTATACAGAAACTAAGTTCTTTTTTTTCAAACAGATTAAAAGTTAGCTGACCTATAGATTTGATTTTCTTTCCAATTTTCTTTTAGGAAAGAAAATTGGTGGTGCCCTAAAATTGCTTTCTCTTTTTTTTCTAGTTTTGCTAAAAATATTAACTTTTTTCTTTACATCAGTAAGGTAACAAAGCCCTGTGAGCTGGCTTAGTTTACCTCCAAATCTATTCGTTAGTTAGGCAAGAACCTGCATTATTCAACATCATTTTTTTTAACGTCATTGGCTTTCAATCTTAAACAATTTGGTTTCATTGGCGCTCAAAGCCAATCAACAACAATTAGGTTTCATTGGCAGCCCAACGTGTTATAACTTTAATCTGTTTATATCTGCTTGTTTCTTAAAAATTTTTATATTTAAAAATTTTTCTTCCTGCTTTTTGGGGGAATTTACATTAATTTCATAATAACTTCTCTGAACTATTTTCCTTTTAAATAATATAAAACTGATGTTTCTGTATAGTAAATATCTCTCTCTTCCGTTATCTGAAAATTTAATTGTATCGATTAAAGTGTAAAGCTTAAGGATTCATATATTCATCAATTAAGGGGCCTATACACTAGCAACTTAGTCATCAACCTTGTCGTCAACAAGGTTGAGGTTTTTGCCCACACACTAGACAACTAAGTTGACAACATTAGTTATTGAGATGATGAGTTGCTTATTGGTTGATTCAGTTTGGTAGAGTGTGTACGAAAATTTTTAAAAAATGAATGAAGATTTGATGATGTATATAATATTGAATGAGCTGACTGAAGATGATAAGCCACCTTCAAAGAAGAGAAAAATTTGGGCTAAAGAGTGGTATCAAAATCGTAGCCAGTTTTCTCATTCCAATTTAATGAAAGAACTACGCATCAGTGCACCTGAGGACTTCAAAAATTTTTTAAGAATGGATAGTAAAACCTATGATGAATTATTGGATAAAGTGCGACCTTTCATCGAAAAAAGTGATACAAAAATGAGAGATGCTATTACTGTGAATGAACGACTTTCTGCAACCCTGCGGTTTTTGGCAAGTGGGCAGAGCTTTGAGGACCTTAAATTTCTCACAGCTATATCTCCACAGAGCCTTGGAAAAATTATCATAAATACTTGCAAAGCTATAAACAAAGTTTTGGCAGAGTATATTCAGGTAAAGCAATAATGAAGCAATACTGCTTATTTTATGTTGTAACATATCTCTTGATTTCAGGTACCAAGAACAGAAGAAGATTGGGTTGCAGTTTCCAAACAATTTGGAAGGAGATGGAACTTTCCCAACTGTATAGGGGCGATCGATGGAAAGCACGTAGAAATTAAAAAACCAGCCAATTCGGGATCTTATTATTTTAACTATAAAAAAAAGTTTAGCATAGTTTTACTTGCTTTAGTTGATGCGAACTACGAGTTCTTAGTGGTAGAGGCTGGCGCTAATGGTCGTGTGTCTGATGGTGGAGTGCTATCTAACAGTAATTTTTATGAAAAATTTCAGGCAAATAAATTAAAAATTCCTGAATCAGGCGATCTTCATGATGACTTTCCAGAAAAAATGCCATTCGTATTAGTTGCAGACGATGCATTCCCTTTGCAAAAAAATATCATGAAACCTTACAGTGGCGACAATCTTTTAAACGATGAATTAATATTCAACTATCGACTTTCAAGAGCAAGAAGAATAGTTGAAAATGCCTTCGGTATACTTGCCTCAAGATTTCGTGTTCTGCTTAATGTTATTAATGTGTGCCCTGAAAAGGCAGCTTTAATTACTTTAACGACTTGTTATTTACATAATTACTTAAGAAGAAATAATTCATCAGTTTACTTGCGAGGAAGTGTAGATTTTGAAAATACAAATACTTCAGAAATCGAGTTAGCACCATGGAGAAGTGACCCCCAACAACTATGTGAACTTGAACCTTGTCTCTCAAGAAACCCTACTTTCGAGGCAAAGGAGACTAGAAAGAAATTTACAACTTACTTTAACGGAGTGGGAGCTGTACCATGGCAAAATAAATATATTACATAATTACTTCATGTATGCTTTTATTTAATTTTTGTTCACAATTAATTATAGTTTTTACTATAAAAAATACATTGTTTATTTAAAAAGAGATTTATCTGCCAATAGTTGTTGAATATTGGTGTATGGACCTGGTTGAATGTTGGTGTATGGAGCTGGCTGAATATTGGTGTATGAACCTGGTTCCAGTTCTATCAGAGAGACGTTTTGCATGTTTTCATATGGAGGGGAGGACATGGTACTTGTACTTGGCAAAAAAGGTGTAGAGGATCTTGAAGGATGGAGCGGAGTAGAGGTGCCAGATGAGTCAGCTGAAGAGTTATTTGAAGAAATGAAAGGATGGGAATTTACAGAATTGAGGTTAAGTAACTCAAGTTGTCCTAATATTAATATTTCATCAATTGCTTTCTTTGCGAATAACTGCTGACGTGGGGACAGTTTTCTGTATGAAATACCCCAACTTTCAGCAAAAACAATAGCGTCATCCTTGCTGCTATCTTTATTGCCCATTTTTTCTAGTGCTTCCTTTAATAGATTATTTCGCTTTGTCATAATAATATTATGTTGCCCCACGACTTTCTTCCTCTTTTGAGATTGTGAATTTTGTGGTATTAAGTCAGTATCATTCTAAAACAAAAATACGTATTTAGTTAGGTGCCTACTATAAATATTTTAATAAACCTCCCAATTTATAAAAATTAATAGATCACTGCTTACTTCTGTTTGTTCAAATTCATCTTGCATGTCATCGGCAATAGTAGACACTCCTGGAATTTGAGTCTCCTGATCCCGTAAAAAATCTAACATTGCAAAATACCATAAATTTGGAACATACTCATCGTCAGCTCCGGCACCTGACTTTTCACCTTTTTCAACTTTTTTCAACTCCCTCCGGTAACATGTACGTATATTTGTTAATCTTTTTTTTAGAGAATCATTATTGGCTTCTGGGTCTATTTCTTTATAAACATTTAATAACTTTTCCATGGCAATCTTTTTCTTGTTGCGATCTTTATAAACTTCTGACTTCACTTTCCATAATTCAGGTAGCTCTCGGAACGTTTCAAAAAATTCCACCCAAATAGGAATATTTGGTATATTTGACATAGCGTAAAAATTAGTAAAAGCCTTGCAAAAACTGAAAAAATAAATGAAACCTCAACCTCAATTTTTTCTCTTGTTTACTGATGGTTAGCTGCACAAACACAAACGATAATTCTGATTTCTTCTTCTTCCTTTATTTAGACGTGGCCTCCACCATCCAGGGTATCAAGCAAAAACTATAATTCGTCAACAACCTGTCCACACACTTTACAACATGGTTGAAAACATCAGGCTCCGCCTACCAAAAATCCAAGTCGCTTTGATTTTTCTCAACTTTGTTCTCAACCTGAAATTTCGTCTTCAACCAGCCCATACACTACTAAACCTTGTCGTCAACATAGCAAGTTGACGACAAGGTTGATGACTAAGTTGCTAGTGTATAGGCCCCTTTAGTCAATTCAATTTTTTTTTCAGTTAATTACCTGTTTATCGTTATCTTTCAGTGACCTTCAGTCGAAACATACTTTTGAATAGTTTGCCTTGGACTTGCTTCCAGTTTTTTTATTAATATATTTTTAACTTAATTCTCATTATCTTCCATTAGTAAATGTATTTTTTTTTTATTAGAATTTAAGTGCCTCGACAACTATGGCCATTGGCACTGTACAAAAGACAAAAAGACATATTAATACATACACTATCTTAAAACATAAAACATGTAAAATACTCGGTAAAATATCACTAGTTTATATTTTGTGGTAGAGGTTAGTTGATTTTAGGAATTTCAATGTCTTTGGGATTTCAGCGGTGCAGTTTAAAAGCTCTTTCAGGTTTGGTGTTAGGTCTAGGCGCTTGTATGTAGTGGTGTATTCCTGGCAGTCTGTGTGAATATGTTTGACGGTTAAAGGACTATTGCAGTGACGGCAGACGGGAAGGTTTTCAGAAGACATCAAGTAACCATGTGTGTATCTGGTATGGTTGATCCGCAATCGTCTAATGACAGCAGCTTCTCTCCTGGTTAGGAAATCGAGGGAGGGACAGCCGATTAATGGTTGTATGTCGTAAAGGGCTGTTTTGCTGTCTTGCCAAAAATTTTGCCAGGACTCCTTGACGGACTTTTTGAATAATTGTTTTATGTCATTTGGGAGCTGGAACGTTGTTGTGGTGATGGAAGAAGAGGCTTCTTTAGCATGGTGGTCAGCGTTTTCATTGCCAGTAATTCCAATGTGAGATGGAAGCCAGATAAGACAGACTGTTACATCACGAGCTGAGAGAGTTTGATAGATGTCATGGATGTTTTGAACTATTGGATGGTCAGTAAAGATGGTATTGAGTGAGTTAATTGAGGAAAGTGAATCGGTACAAATGGCGACGCGCTTGACAGGAGAAGAGATTTGCTTGAATGCTTGGAAGATGCTATACAACTCACCAGTGTGAACGCTACATGTTGAGGGCAACCGATAGGAACCTATTAGTTCGTGGTTGGTTGTGACGGAGCAGCCAACACCAAAAGAAGTTTTTGAGGCGTCTGTGTAGAGAACTACATCATATGGTGTTTTTTCTAATATTTCCAAAAATGCTTTCTTTATAAGTATGTTGGGCGATTCATGTTTATTGAACTTGGTAAGGGAGGTATTGAATAGAGGAAGTTGTTTAGTCCAAGGAGGGATATGAGGTTGGGGGAGCGGAGTGGTCATTGAAAGGTCGGTATTCTGAAGTAAAGGGAGAAGAAGATGGGCAATAGATTTTACGCTACGTTTGGAAGTAGTGTTGGAAGGATGATGTTGAGACATTGTAAACAGAGGGTAAACAGGGTTAGAAGGGTTAGAAGATGTTGATGCAGCGTATGAAAGGAGGAGGGATTGACGTCTTAGGAACAGGGGTGGCTCATTTGCTCCACAGTATAGACTAGCAGCTGGACTAGAACGGAAAGCACCGAGAGAGAGTCGAAGGGCTGTATTGTGAATAGAGTTCAGTGAGTCGATGGTGGATTTGGAGGCTGACATGTAAATAAAGCTGCCGTAGTCTAGTTTAGAACGGATGAGGGATCTGTAAACTCTTAATAAGGTATTTTCGTCAGATCCCCAGTGATAGTGGCAGAGAGCTTTGATGATATTAAGTCTTTTAAGACAAATGCCTTTGAGTGTGTTGATATGAACTTTCCAATTAAGCCGAGAGTCGAAAGTTAATCCAAGAATTTTGCAATGATTAACAGCAGGTAACAGGGAGTTATTAAAGAAGATTAGCGGTGTACCGGATGGGGATCTTCTGCTAAACTTTATGACCTTCGATTTACTTGGAGATAAGGAGAGATGTAGGTTGTTGGCTCTATCTTGCAGCAAATTTACTGCATTTTGTAGAAGTTTGCAGATGGTGGAAACAGATTTTCCATGGCAGTAGACAATTAAATCATCAGCATATTGAACATATTTGATGGGAGTAGGAAAGTTGGCGCATAAGTCGTTTATTGAAAGGATGAATAGGGTGGGACTTAGTACAGATCCTTGAGGGACACCATCATTTTGGGTGTGAGGCTGGGAAAGTTTACCATTTGCAGAGACTCTAAATGACCTTGCAGTTAAAAAGTTTTGTATGAAAAAGAGAATGTTGCCATCTAGTTTATATTGTAATAGTTTGTTGATTATTGCATTTCTGGAGATTGTATCAAAAGCACCTTCGATATCAAAGATAGTTGCTACGAGATCCTGTTGATTATTTATTGCTGAGGAGATGTCGGTTTGCAATAAGACAAGGTTGTCACGAGTAGATCGATGACGTCGGAAACCAGATTTGGCACTAGGAATAATTTTGTACTTCTCCAAAAACCATAGGACTCTTGTATTGATCATTTTTTCCAGAAGTTTGCAGGTAGTACATGTGAGAGATATGGGGCGATAAGATTTCACCCCTGTGGGGGGTTTGTCAGGTTTTTTTATTGGAATTATGATAGCGTTACGCCACGATTCAGGAAATTGCTGTGTGTTCCAGATAAGGTTGAATATTTCAAGAAGTTTGAGGAGAGAAGGATTTGAGAGATTTTTTAGAAATATATATGGGATGTCATCGGGACCGGCAGCTGAATTTTTACAAGAAGATAAAGACGATTTCAGTTCGTTAAGAGTGAAGGGGGCATTGACGTATGAAACGTCGTTTTGATCGATTGGAAGGACAGGGGGCGATTTTTGAATTGGGTTAGATGGAATGATAGAGGAGAGGCTTCTGTTGAAGTTATTCTCAAAACTTTGTGCCAGTGTGTCTGCAATTACTTGATTGTCGGAGATGATTGTATCGTTATATATGAGACTGGGGATCTTGAGATTAGACTTGTAACCTTGTACCTGTTTTATTTTTTTCCAGACTTGAGTTGGGTCTGTATCAATTGAAATAGACGCGACATAATTTTGCCAGGAGGTTTTTTTGCTCTGCTTAGTGATGTATTTAGCTTTTGCTTTGAGTTTTTTCAGTTCAATGAGATTTTCTGGGGTTTTATTTCTTCGATACTTATTGAGAGCACGTTTGGATTGTCGGATGGCGTCTTCACAATCTGGATTCCACCATGGTACAGATTTGTGGGACGAGGAGATAACTGTTTTACCAATATGAGAATGAGCTGCAGAGAGTATACATTCGGTCAGTTTATTTAAATCGTCACTTATATTCTCTGTGGTAACTAGGGAGGATAAGTAGTTTTGGGAGAGTGTGGTAAACTCCGACCAGTCTGCGTTTTTTAAATTCCAGAGGCTTCGGGTCACTGATTCCTCATTGGCATTATTCGATATAAATATGGGAAAGTGGTTGCTACCATGAAGGTCGTCAAGGACTTGCCAGGAAAGAGAAGAAGCGGATTTTGGGTCACAGAGACTGAGGTCGATTGCAGAAAATGTACCTGATGAAATGTTTAGATGTGTGTTTAAGCCAGTATTCAGAAGGCATGTGTCTGTGGCATTTAAAACATTTTCTACAACTTTTCCTTTGCCAAATGTTCGATTGGAGCCCCACATGGAGTTGTGGGCATTAAAGTCACCGAGAAGAATATATGGTTGGGGAAGTTGGAATATTAATTCAGTTAGCTCTTCTTCGCTAAGAGGATGATCGGGAGGAATGTATAAGCTGCAAATGGTAACTTTTTTTGGATTCCAGAGAGTAGCTGCTATTGCTTCGAGGTTTGTGGTTAAAGGGAGGTGAGATGAGAATATGTCCCTAGATATAAATATTGAGGAACCTCCGCTGGCTCTAGTGCAATTTGTACGAATATAATGGTAGCCTTCAAAGTTATTTAGATTGCACTGATGGTCAATTTTGAGATTTGTTTCCTGAAGACATAAAACGTCGGGGTTATACAGTGATATCAGTTTTTGTATTCTTTCAAGGCGAGGATAAAATCCATCGCAGTTCCATTGCAATACAGAGAATGTTAATGAATTAAAAAATGTTTGGGTGAGATTTATTGAGATAAGACGGAAGTATCGGAGGTTGTTCCGTCGTCAGATGTGAGTAATTTAAGTTTATTTTGAAGTCGCGTGAGGCGATTCTTCAAAGATCGGTCGTTAACATTTGTATAAATTATAGACAGGTCACTTAGAAGTGCGTCGGTGTCGGGGGTAAATTTATTAGCCTCACTAAGGGGGTCGTTGATGCCGAAGGTGTTTTCAAGGAACGCGATTAGTTGGGTTTCGTTAAGGGTGAAGGATTCAGGGGAGTTTTCGTGAAGAGTGTGGATAGTAGAGCGTGATTCAGGTGATATATTATGACTGTCGCTTTCAATCTGTTTTGATTTCTTAGATTTCTTTTTGTTTTTTTTTGAAGTGGAAAATGAGGGAGGGGGCATAGTATCAGGATTAGGGGTAGGGGTAGGTATAGGAGATATAGGTGGGGAGGAATCAAGATTACTGTTGGCTGAACGTGTTCTTTTTTCGCCAGTTTTTGGCATTGAAATTGCAGGGGAGGAGGTGGAGGCAAGTGAATTTTCGGAGATCAGTTCGGTATCAACTGGAATGGTTTCTGACGGTGCTGGATTGGTAGAAAGCGTGGGTTCCAGGCTGGAGAGATCATTTGGATTGGAGGGCTGG